>QOCX01000517.1:120107-133741 GCA_005959815.1 Sarcophaga bullata
TAGGCGATTTGATCCAAGTCTATGCAGAAACATGCCTAATAACATGATAAAATGTGATCGTGCCTATTGCGGAGTTGGGAAAGACTTTCAAGTTAAATTTGCATGGCATAGCAAGGTTTGTAAAATAAAAGATCGAAGGTATTACAAGAAGTGCAGAGATAAAGGCTGGGTAACATCAAGTGTTTCAAGGTAAATAATGTTGAAAATTTCTTTACTTCGTCTACACTACTTCACACAATGTTGTCTCTTGTTGTTGAGTTTCATTTCTTAAGTCTCAAACCTTGTTTCATTATCGTGAGGGTATTGAATTGTAGCGTTTATTGTTTGTAACGCTTAAGTGAATTTGTCATTTAAAATATCACGTGAATTATTCATCTGCGAAATGAACAAACAAAAAAACATACAGAACGAGAGCTTCAATTTTTTTTTTTTTTGTTTTTTGTTTGTTTTTATTTAAAATATTGTTTCAAATCAATTGCCATTGAGTATTAAATTACTGGAAACCATGTAATGTATACCCTCATACAGATATAGGGGGCGTAATTTTTAAATACACATACACACACACACACACTCATGTGATTTAAAATTGAATGTTTATTATGATTTCCATGTGGCTTTCGTTTTTTTTTTTTTAATTTGAAATTAAATTGTTTACGTGTAAATAAATACAGAAATACGATACAATTTACAAATCATTGACTTTTACTTTTAAATTTATATTTTTTTTTTAATTTTTTCTTCTTTTGTTTCTTTCTTTGCAGGTAACTAACTTCACAATCCTTGTATTTCACGTAATTTTCCTTATAGAATGTGGCTGTACGATCACCTATTCCATTATGATAAGTACAGTTAATTAATATTTCTAAATTAACCTGTTCTCTGTGAGTATTTTCTGATAATATTTTAACTAAAATGGTGTCATGGTTGTACGAATTTTATTATTTTCTTATCATAAAATGAAGGGAAAGAATTATGTTTTTGATATAATTTTACCGCCCTACGAATTTAAATGGATTTTCGTATCAAATCAAATATGTTTTGTTTTTGGAAACATTGCAACATGTTGCACTGCATATACATATCTTATCGCTAGTGTCTCGTTTTTATCACCATAAGGTTTATTTAGGCCACCTCTAGTTAAACATTCTCGCCCTTTTTGATTTCATTTTCATCATCATTCATCATTGATTATGAAGCAATTTTTATAGCCTTTTTGTGTGTGTTTTTCATTTTACTTTATCAATTATTTTGTAATTTTTGATTCAAAGTTTTCACAAAGAAATTAAAATTTTTAATTTTAAAATAAATAAAGAAATTGGAACGGAAAAACACTTTTTTTGTTATTTTCTCATTAGAAATTAGCTCAAGAGCGCAGCAGCAGCTTCGTCGTTTGTTTTCGCCTTGCCTTTATATTGTCAAATTGCCGCGCCGCAAGTGCTGCGTCTATTGTGTTTATAGCATTTGCACACCCTTTTTTAACGGCAGAAAACTAAAAGGCTAGCTAAGGTTTCTATAAAAAAAGTTTGGTTCAATCAATCGAATTGAGTACAATGCCTTATTCTTGAACTTCGACTTTCGTAAAATTTGTCAGTCAAGTTTGAGGTGGCAAAAGCAAGATTATAAAAAGCCGCATGATATACATACATTCATACATATATCCACAGCCAGCTAAAGTCTCCAAACTGGCGAAACACTTGACCTATAAGTAGTTTTAAAATCTTAAAACAGAATAAAAACTAGTTTCAGTCTCTTATTACTTATTGGTCATTACAATCCTTCCGTTAGAATGTCAACCTAGTTTCTTACACCAACCATGTTGTGTGTGTTAATTTTATCCATAAGTGGCGGGAAGGTTTGAGAAACTTATCCTGGCAACGTTTTATTTACTCTCAGAGTTTTTGCCAGAAGACTGCTGAGTGGAAGTCACCAATGAAATATATTTCCACATTTCCTTTCGTTCGAGATATCTGAGCTGGGGTTTGAACCGTGTCCTTGTTTCTAACAAGATAAAATACTATCTACTAGACTACGGCAACTACTGCCTTCATAATAGTAAAATATTTTGCGATAATAGATTATAGGGATCCTTTCTCGATTAATTTGGAAAACGTTTTCGAGTTAGAGCACGGAATTAGAGCCGCTAAATGTAATTTAGATTTTGTCTCGCGATGGAGACTGATAATAAAAGATTTTTGATCCATAAACAAGACAAATTTTGGGGGGCCCAATAAAACATAAAATTTTTTAAATGTGAAATGTTTGTGTAACATTGTTGGTACTTTTTTTGTGTTACAATGCCTCATGCAAATTTTTTTTTTTTAATTTTCAGCAAGAGTTTTGCGCATTGCTTGTTCAGCTCTTTTTTTTTGTTGTTTCTTTTCTTTAATTTCTTTAAAAGCTTGATTGTAATACTTCGGCTTGACTAATGTTTTTATGATAGCCATTGCATGTTTATTTTAATGTTTTTTAAGTCTTCATGTTGCTTTTATTACATTTTAATTTAAAACAATATTTTAATAATTTGTTTATAAAAGTGTTGAGTTGAGTAGTAGAGTGGATTAGAGTAGAGCTAGAGTGGAGTAAAATCATTAAGAGTATGAGTGAGTAGTGAGTAATCAATTATAATGAAATAATGAACCCCCATTTAATTGAATTTTTTGTTTTTGTAGCACTTGCAGTATTGCTTAGGGCTTTTCTTCACTTCACACTGTTACTTTTATTAGCAATTAAATATAAGAAATAATTCGTTTTTTATTTCAATTTTCATTTAAATTAGTGCTCAAGGTAAACACATTATTTTGGGGAATTTTTTGTAAATGTTTTTGGTAATAAGCCTATAATTTTCAAAATGAAATTAAATTAATTAATTACCGATGTTATGGAGTTTAAATTCGAATATAAAATACTTGAGACATCTTCAAAGTTATCGATAAAATCGAGCATAAACTTGTACTTCAATAGAATCATTTTAGTTATGCTACTTCCTTTTTACTACACCTTATATTATAGCACATTTAAAACAACCAGCTGAATAAGTGCACTTACTTAGTTGATAGCATTAAATAATTTAAAAAGTATGAATCTGCATTTAAAAAAGATGTCAACAGGATGACTAAAAACAAAAACTCTAAAAAAACAGAAGTCCAGTTCACAGTGTAAACAATAGTTTTCAACCGAATTCTCTTGGGGTTTCTAAAAATAGCAACTTTGGTAAAACGATGGCTGGCGTGGAATGTATTGCGAAAGTGAATTATGTACTGCTCCTATGGTTTTAGTTGTTCTGCATTTTTTTCCTATTGGTAGTGCAGCGGATGTACTATATTTCGATAACTTAATATCAAGATAAAAAAAAATTAAATGAGAGGAGAAGAGAACAGGAAGTGAGAGGAGAGAAGTAACATACATTTACTCCAAGATTAGCTAGAGTATTGCGGCAGAAAGAAAAAACGGAAAGAAAACATTTGTAAATGTTATAAATTGTTACCGTATGCATATGAAATAAAAAAGATTCATTTTTCAAAATTTATGATACAAATCAACCATTAGAGGCTAAGTGTGCCGGTCTCTATATTTCTAAGTATCAACTTAACACCTACAGCACGTTTTTTCTTTTTTTCTTCCCTTTACTTTTGATCAATTCATCGTTTTTCTTTTGCCTTTCTTTTATGTTTTGTTTGCCAAAAATTTACCGTTTTTTTGTTTGTTTTGAATTACTGTGCTATAGCAAGTGATTCGATTCGATTCGATTTGATTTGCTTTAGTTTTTTTACAGTTTAGGCCCACTTTAATTTTTTTGTTTTGTTTTGTTTTTTGTTTTTTATTTTATTGCAAACGCTAGTATATTCCTACACACATACATATGCACATACGTATGTATGTATACATGTACTCTACTCCATTTATTTGGAGGTTTTCTCTTCTTTTTTTCTACCACTGCTATGTGGTGCTTAAAAAAGTACTTGTATTGGCGTGTTTAATTCTTTTTTTTTTCAGCTGCAGTTGCATTTATTTCGTTTAAAATATTTTTTCTTCTTTTTTTTATTTTTTACAAATTTTTCATAAGAATCTGACGTTGTCTTCAGTCAATGTTCGCAAAAAGTTTTTTTCTTAGTTTTTTTTTTTTTGCTTTGCGCTGATTTTTTTCTTTTCTGTTATTGTAACAGGATCTGTAGAAAATATTTAATTCTTGGAATTTATAAAAATTGAAATACACACACACATACCTATTTAACTATTGTTTGCATTTTTGGCAAAAAATATTCTGTAAAGAAAAAATAGAATTAAATGCAGTATGAATGAAATGAATGAACTCCTATCTCCCAAATAATGCTAAACCATAATGAAAACTGTTTTGGAGTCCTTCACACGATGGCTATTTAGGCAACTAAGTCTGTTTCCCTTACCATTCTATTTTTTTTTATCCTATTTTGTCTGATTTGTGTAAAAATCTTTGCTGAAAAATTACTCAGAAGTTCATTTACGAAATTGTGAAAATATTTTCGTATCATTTTAATACGGTTTTTAAACACACGTTTTTAAATAATAACCCTGTCATGATGCTATTACACCTGTTTTAGATATTTTTTTATTCATTCATTATGATTGTATTAATGTATTCATTTGAAAGATGAAAACATTATTTAATAATTATTATTTGAAATAAATAATTGACTTTTTTTTTCTTTGTTTGTTCACACAAATATACAAATTATGTCATTCATCATCATCATTATCGTCTTCACATTAAAGGTGCAAATTAAAAACAAATTTTATAATAAATTAAGAAAGAAATTTTTTTTTTCGAAAAATTTTTCATCATCGTTTAACAAAACTGTGACAAAAAAAAAATACGTTCAAATTTGTTAATTTAATTTATTCAAGCTTCCAGAAATATTTCCTATTAGCAAACAAAGAGGTTAAGCAAAATACTCTGTTAACCCTTCAACTGGCAACGCATTAAGAAATTTAAATAGTAAAATTCATAAACTCGATATGGCAATATTTTGTGAATAGTATTATAACTTGTGGTAACCCTTCATGGTGAGTTCACAACAAGCCTAGAATGCCGAAAGGCATGATGCATGCGCTTGTTTGTTTGGTTCGAATAATATGAAGCTCGTAATTCATATTTTATTTGTACATTCAATAAGATTTATGGATTTTAAAAAATTCTTATCTTATTCCAAGTAAAACTTTTCCACCGTTATTTAATTAATAACAATTTACGAATACGGTCATTGAGCAAAATAATTGAATTTCCTTTCGAATTACTGCCAATCTCAAATGATTGTAATTTCTTAACGAAAATTTCTTAAACTTTAGAGTGTAAGTCCACAAATGTTTATTTAATACCCACATTAAGATTGTAAGTAAATATGACTTAGCTAGACTTAGAAGAAAATTAAAAAACGCTATTTTTTGAATTCCTATACAAAGATGCCGGCCTGTTCATTTACAATACTTGTATTGATGATTTTGATTTGAATGAATGCATTACGATGGATGGCATTGTTTATGTGTAACCAACCAGTTTCGTTTCAGTTTCTACCCATAATTTATCGAAACCATTATTATTGGAATAAATTTCATTAAAAAACGCTTTAAAATGTTTATAAACAAAACAGGGTCCAATATGTACATAAGTTATGCACCTGTTGCCGGTTTTTTCAAGTTTTTTTTTTTTATTCTTCTTTTTTTTCTTTAACAACTTCATTCATCAGTTTGAAAAGTTGTTTCAGTTTCCCCCTTCGTATTATATTGTAAGGAAAAAAATTCAAGTCATCTTTACACCAAAAAAAAAGAAAGAAACCAAAATCAAATCAAAATAAAATTTTAAAAATTAAAAACTTCTCGCAATTGTAAATAAAGAACCATTTATTCAACGTTCTTCACTTTCAGGTTTTCAAAATTATAATTTGTGTGTGTGCGTGTGTGTGTGTGTTATTATTTTTATTTCTTTTCTTGGGTCGCCTTTTTGAACATTTTTTTACGATTATTTTATTTCGTTTTTTTATTTTATTATTATTATTATTATTGTAGTGACCTTTTCACAGAGCATTTGCATTTAATTTAATAATTCATAAGGCTTTTCGGTTTTTTTTTATTATTTTTTCTAAGTTGTCATCACTGCAACTAGCCACCACCACCGTTAACACTAAAAAACAAAACGAAAGCCATGCAACTGAAAGTTAAACGAAGGGCAATGATTGTGTGTGTGTGAGTGTTGGTTGTTTGGTTGCTTGACCCCATATGACCATTTGTAAAACATGTGTGCTGGGTGCTCTGTATTTGGAAAATGTTAAATTTAAAAAATATTGTAAATATTGTTAGTGTTGTTTTCTTATAAGGGGTTCTTTTTGTTGTTGTCTTTTTAATTTTTAAAAAGAATTTTTGAATTTTATTGATGTGAAGATGGCGTTCGAAGGGGAAATATGATTGAGTCAATGGAAATTACAACATAATAAAAAGATAATTTTTTTTTTGGTTCATGTCATGTCATGATAAAGAAAAACAACAAAAAATCATAAGATTTCTTTGTACTACACCTTAGAGACACAATGCTTTCTTTACCTGATCCTTATGTTGGTCATACTTCACCGCACTCTATCAAGTTTCAAAGTGTTTGGTTGTTATTGGCAACACCACCACTTACTACTTACTATCTACGGTTTGTGGTTTTTACAATTCCATTCTATTATTATTATTCTTTTTATTCTTTTTCTTTAATTCCTTTTTTTCTTTCTAAAAAAAAAATTTTTTGGTTTTTTTTTTATCAATTTTTTTTTTTTTTTTTTTTTTGTAAATTTCATTTTTGTTGTTATCGATATTTGTTGTTATTGTTTGTTTCTAGAGTATTTTTCAATGGTTTTCTATACTGACAAATATACATACATACATACATATTTGTATGTATGCATGTATTGAATGCGCGTATACTATTTTTATAGTGTGTTATTATATGACTTTTGTTGTTGTTGTTGTTGTTGCTGTTATATTTGTTATTATATTTTTCTGCTTCACGATGCAGGAACCTGTTTCAAAAAAAAAAATGTAAGACAGCGAGAGAGGGTAAAAACAAAAACAATATAAAAAAACTTCTTGCATTCTTTGAAAAACTTCAGCAGAACAACGTGAAAACAACCATTCAACCAACGAACGAACGAAACACCAGGCAATATCAACAACAGCCATCATCATCATTGCCTTCGTAGTCATCGTTCGCCGCCGTCTTCATATCCAGCGATCCATCCAAGCAAAAAACAGAAAGGAAAATAAGAATGATAAAAGAAGTTGAATTAAAACGAACGAACTAAAAGAAAAGCGAAGAAATAGAAAAATAACAGGCAGGCAGGCAACAACTGCATGTGTTTAAAGGAAAATTTACAATAATAACAACAAATACGGAATATATTTTCAATGTTAAAAAAAAAACGAAAAGGAATTCTTCAAGCCATAATAAAGATGATGATAAGAAAAAAATATAACAGAGAGAGAAAAGAGAGAGAGAGAGAGAGAGAGAGAGAGAGAGAGAGAAAAGCAGAGAAATTTAATATAAATTGTGTCCATCCATTCTACTGTTCACTGACCACTACAGAAAGAAAACATAACAAACAACTGCCATGCCATGCCATGCCATGTTATTCTCGTATATTCTGCGGCATTTTTTATAGAATTTTTTTTTTATTTATTTAGTAGTAGCGGTGCTGTCGTTACAGTGACAGTAGCCGAGGCTATGGTTATGGTTGTATGGGTGACAGTGGTGGCGGTGGTGGTGGTGGTGTTACTAACCTATAGTAACCATAAATTTTTTGCTGGCGGTCTTTTCATTCTTATTAAACAATCTAATACGCGCAAACACCACACATGCTTACATACATTAATACGTAAGGATGTTTTATGTTAAGAAAGAAGATATTGTATAAAGCAGAGGTTCTTAAACATTTAAAAATAATATTGAAAATAGCGATTTTTTAAACGTTAAAATTGTCAACACTGCTTTTTTAGCTTTCATTCTAGAAAGCTGAGTTAACTTTACAAAAAAACAGTAGAAATTTATGTTTTTCGACGAACAAGTTGATATATTTATTGACTTGTGTATACCTTCGATTGCCCAACTAACTGATGAGATATTTTTTTTGTTTTTTTGTAAAGCTTTGCAATTGTCGGGTGGACTTATATTTTTCAATTCTGTAAAAATTTTAATGTGATCTGTAATGCTCACGTTTAACTATGAACGGAGCACTTGTTTCAGCTTTAAAGAGCTTTCCTTTCATCTAATATGCCAACACATTGCCTATTATATTGCGACGGTTTCAGAACACACTCACGTAAGCCATAAGTCTACTCAGCGAAGGATAACTTGATGTAAGTATTCAGCCAAGACTTCATTTCTATGCAGTGATTGCATCTTAAATGATTGCATCTTTTTTGAATTGCCGAAGCACTTTTCTCGTATTGCTTCTCACAAACAATTTTTACAATTTCATACACAAAGACCATTAAGATTTGAATCTTTTGAGCACACAGAATTTTTCTGAAACCCTTTTCAAGACCCTGGCATATCTGAATTCTGATAATGGTTTACCAAACTGTTGAACGTTTAAGTTATATTGTATGTTCTTCGGTTGATATTTGTCAATCTCTGCTTTTTCTTAATTCTTTACTTGAGTAGTTGAGGTACTTTATTTCTGTTTTTTCACTTACATCCCGTCTATTTATTATCTGTCTAACCAAATGAACGCATAACTTTGGAAATAAAATGAAAATAAATCCGATTTTTCTTTCTTCTTTTTTTTGTGTATGAAAACATAAGTACAGAGCGATATGGGCTTAGAAGAGGCGACATACATACCGTATGTGTGTGCATACAGTATATGTGATTCAATGGTTGGATTGGTTGATTGGTTGTGGAATTCCCTTTGAGACATTTGAGGCTACAGTTCATTAAGTTCCAGCAACCAAACCAACCAACCAAACTAACTTACAAATCCTTCTGATGATAACTATGATGACGATAATGGTGATGATGATAATGATGATTCTTTTCAAAAGATCTCCATAATTTATGGCTTATGAATGTCTTTTCAATGAACATAACGAGTTTCCTCCATATGTTCCAGGCTGTTTGTTGTGTTGTTTTAATAATAGAAATCGACAAAAGGATTGGGAAGGTGAAAAGGAAAGGAATAGAGAGGGAAATAACAAAGTAATAGATTACATTTTGATTAAAAATTAATTACGTTGCAACAACAACAAACAACAAACAACAAACATGATGATTAAATCATATATTTTTGCTTTCCTTTCCTTTAATCCAATAGAATTCAACGAGATATGGGAGAGAGGACAAGTTTATCTTATTTTAAACTGAAGTTATGACAAAGTAAAGGGGAAAGAATGAATAAAGTTAAAGGGTGGGTGAGAAGAATGAAAACACATTCAAATTCTGACAGTTTTTCTTTTGATTTCTATTCTTTTTTTTTTTAAATATGATTTGAGGAAATTATTTATTGCCTTTCGTTAACGAGAGAAATGAATGGATGGATATGATGATTGCTGATCTTGATAGTGGTAGTGGTTGATTGTTTAAAAATGTCATAAAATGGAATTTATTTGTTTCTGTTTCTATTTGTTTAATAAAAATTTATGGAAATATTATATTTATTGTATATTCTGCTGCTTGTGCTAGTAAGAAAGAACTGCTTTAATCATTTTAGATGAAAATTGAGATAACGAGCACAACAGTTTTTACAGTTACAAATTAAGAATTCAAAAAAACAAAACAAAACAAATATTGATTTCACCTGAGATACATATAAGGGCAGACAGAATAAAATTCTAATGAATGCAATCAAATTAATATTTTCCTAAAGTTGGTTTTCTTTTTTAAATAATGATTCTTAATTTTAAAATTCTTAGCCAGCCGTCGTTGTCTCCTCGTCTTATCTGTTTAAATATTCATTCTTTTCTTTATTTTTCTTTCAATAAAACAATCGTTTGGAGAGTTAATTTATTTCAGTTTAATTCAATAGAATTTTCTTTAATTTACACGTGTTGCCGTTGGATATTTTTTGGTTATTTCTGACCAAAAAACCGGTTATTTCCTTCTATATTGACTGATTTTTGTTTTCAATAAATATAAATATAAATATAATACTGTAACACTATAAACGTTATTTAAATTTGAAAAACATTTTGAGATTATATTTCTTTTCTTTCTGGCAATTAGTAAAATTGATTATTGATTGGATGGATCTGGTCTGTTGTATCGGATGAGAACGGTATTTGTTGCAGTTGGTTGTTTGTTGCGTGTGGGTTGCATCCTTTGTGTAGCTGTGGACAGGCCACAAAATAATTAATTTTTAGTGTGGTGTGTTTTTAATCTGGTGAATTTGTTCGATGTGTAGAGTTCTCAGGGTAATAAGGTTTTGTAAATTGCGGTGAATTTGTCCAGTGTGGTGTATAATATTTAAAATCAGTAAAGTGCGTTAAATATTACCATAGAGCACTGTAATATCAGGGATGCAGTAACACGCGTGTGTCTAGAATAAATAATTTTCACCTCCATTAGCGGAGTCATTTAGTTACCGACATGTAGGTACTACCATCTTACACTGTATTACCATTTGTGTGGCTTTGTGTTCGACTAATCTCGAATAAAAGAAAAAATTAAAATTAAAAAATATTTCGCAATGCATAAAAAATAAAATTTAAATTGTTTTGTAATTAAATTTTAGAATAATTTTTTACTCTTTTAAAATCTTTGAACTCTTTCAAACAAAGACAGAGTTTGTGAATATAAATTGGATGCAAAAGGGAATTTTTCTTTTACTCCATTACCTTTCTTTTTTCAAATCAAATTGTAAAATTTATTTACGCCACTTTTATTACGCTTTTAATTGGTTTTGTAATCGGCTAAATTTTACACAAATTCTTCACTATATTCGGCCAGCCAGTGTTGAATAATTATTGTGTGCATTAAGCAGTATTGTATTGTATGGTGATAAAGAAACAACACATTTTAAATTCTACAAACTCTCCATTGACAGTACAGACTGCCACTCTCCATTGTAAACAACATTGTTATTATATTTAGTGAATACAACAACCTTTCTTTTATGAATGAACGAACTTATTCTTTCAATCAACCACCTCATGCAGTATTGTTAAATTGTTTTCAAGGTTTTATCCATGATTTGGAAACTCAAATCACTTACGTAAATCTTTTTTACTTTGTTCCCCAGAATATCCTCACAGATATAGAATTTATTCACTTCAATTCATAATAATTTTAGAAGGATGTAAGTAAATAAAAAAAATAGTATTTGTACTCGATAAAAAATTATCTAAGTCCTCTAGCTGTTGTTGAGTATGTTGGAGACTGTGTGACAGGGAGGCATCCTCCATATTGGCGTGCGAGACTCCAGGTTACTCCTCTTCTCTCTGAAGAAACTTGACTTATAATAGCATCCAGCTCGATGGTGAATAGTTGAGGTGATAATAGGGGACATTCTAAATTTACTCCAGCTTTTGTGTGAATTGGTTGAATTATATAAACGTTGTGAAGGACTGAGAGCTCTCTGATGATTCGTATTATCTTCTCAATGCTTTCCATATAGGCAGTTTGTCTGATAGTATCAAAGGCTTTCTTGAAATCTACGAACAGTAATTACAGGGGGTACACCATTCAAGAAATTCTTTTATTACAATCCGTAGAGTGTTGGTTTCTATCTTGCTATGAAGTCTTCTCTGCGCAATGGTTGTCATTATCATATACAATATGGGCAGAATTTATGATAGAATTTCTTAATATTTTCTCAACTTTTACATCAAATTTCATTTCTAGTAGATAATAAAAGCCAGAAGAAAAATTAAGATGATCTTTACAAACATTCAATACTTTTTTTATTTTATAAATAATTATGATTTTTTTTTTTTCAAACAAAACAAAATAAATAATAATCACGTGTATAGAGAGTATGTACATATTGTAGTTTTTTTTATTGATTTTTTTTTTGGTGTTTTTTTTTTTTTTTTTAATAAATAGTTTTTTTTTTTTTTAATAAATAAATATTTTTATAAAATTGTTTATTTAAGTTCTGTATGTGGTTGGTATGATGTTGTATTCAGCATAATAAATTTGAAACCATACATGGATGGTTTTGTTGAAAACATATCCGGTTATTAAATTTTTTTATAAAAAAAAAAACTCAAATCACGGCAATGTCATGAAAATGAATAAAAAGAGTCGCTATGTTATGGAAATCATATTCAAAAATTTATTGTTCGAAAATATTAAAAAAAAAACAATTCTTATGTTAGTAGCTAGGTTTAGATTTTTTTTACTTATGAAAAGAGTTTAGGAAAATGTACTGAATTTCAAAAAAGTAAGCGGGGTTTTAAATTAAAGAGACTTTGTTCTACAAAACGTGATCGAAAATAATTGAAGTTTTTTCTTTTTTTTCAAAAACCTCTCTGGTAATACTAATTGAACCGCTATTGAAACAGCGAAAAAATACCAAATATCATGTGCTTGGAAATATATTTAAGCTTGACAATTGAAAGAAAAAGATATACGAGGGCTGAGCTTTGTGTTAAGGCAGAACATCTCTCTTTTACTATACATGCGTAGAACTATTCTAAGCTGCAAAACAATAAGGATGTAACGAAAATTATCAGTACGTAACTCAAACTTTATTGTCCTGGTTTAGTTGATAGTGTGTTGTCTTATCAGGCGTTAGGCCGTGGTTAAAACCCTAGTCCCGACATCTCCAAGAAAATGAAATATGAAGGAAATTTTTGTCGACGATTTTCTTTCACTAGTCTTCTAGTAAAAACTGTGAGAGTAAATAAATCATTCGTAATCCACTTTACACTAAAGATCTCTCAACTTATAAATTAAATAAAAGCGCACAATTCATGGATGTTGTAAGAAAATAGGTTTTAATCATGACTAAATCGTTTTTATGATCAATTAAATAAGTAAATAACTCGAACCAAGTAACTTAAACATACTAGGCAGCTCACCCTAGTAAAGGGGAGCAGAATAGTCTTATTTCCCTTTATTCCTTCACAAGGTATTATGCGGTAAACGCAATCAGTTAGTAACAACTTCTTTTAGGTAATTGGCAGTAAGTTTTCCAAAATTTGCTTCTTTCCATGCCAGGCGGTGTAGAAGATCTATTACAAAAGAGCCCTAAAAACAACTCGATTGAAGCTCGAATAGCATCGAATTCAATCTTAACTTAGATCAGTAGTTCTACGTTTTAAATTGGAAGTCTAGCCTAACGTGGCTATAAGTAACAAACAAAACATGGGTGGTGTTGAAAGATAGGCTGTAATGCTAAATGAAAAGCATGTTGTAAGGAAGGAATGCATGATTCGATTTACATTTCTGTACTCTTGTTTGTTGAAAGACGAAAACCGTGGCCAATAATTTTCTGTTTTTAAAGGAAACTGTTGATCAAAAAATTGTTTCGAAAAATGTCTTATTCGTGAAAAAACAGATACTTTAAGAATAAAATCAATTGAAAAAAGTAGAGAAGAAAAAAATGCTGTAGAAGGCGTTAAAATATAAAATATATAAAGCACAGCCTAGGCACCGTATGGTTCATTATCCCATGTATGTGATG
>QOCX01000518.1:0-43923 GCA_005959815.1 Sarcophaga bullata
CGGGGATCGATGCCCCGCATCTCCAGAATAAGTTTTTATTATTACAAAATTGCTTACATATGATATAAATTTATTTATTCTGTCGTTCAGAATCAAGTTTAAAGTTTAGGTCCCGTCACTCATGTATAAAACAACACAAACAACATAAGTAGTGTAAGAAGCTAGGTCGTAACTCTAACTGAAGGGTTGTAATGACCATGTGCATATGTATGTGACTTTTAGAGCAACTTTGCTGATCCTAGTATAACCGAACTCCGATTTAATACTTATTATATAATTTATAATTTATTCTTAATTTGAAGCAGAGTTATTTGAAAGCAGAGTTCTAAAGAGAAATCTTAAACAATTTCGCAATATTATCGAGATTGTTCTAATCGTTCAGCAGATACAAACATTATATGGTATTCCATATATTAAGCGTACACTAAAGCCGTACATTAACAGTATTTACATATTAGAGAATCGATGCTCGTACCTCTCATATGCTAAGCGATCGCTCTACCATCTTCACATTATAAAATATTATAAACAAATAATTAAAAATCAGTTTTTTCATTTGGAAAAGCTTAGTTGACCAACTAAAATGTTAAAAACATATACTACAGCAGTGTTGCAAAATTTAAATTATGTAATGGTACTGAAATATAACTAAAAAGAGTACTTTTTCGTGTCAAATGGTCCTTTAAAAAAAAAAATATATCTTTGTACTAACGGCATATACAAATCAAAAACAGTCGATTCTGAAAGTTATTGAATATAAAAGCTCCGTTTAGTTAACGTCAACAGAAAGTAACGGAATGGAATGGAACACAACGTACCATAAAACTCCTTATCATACTTAAACTCCATTGATTTCATTCGTGCTGCGCTATGTTGTAACAGAGTACTGTTATTATATTATAAATTTTATACTTTGTTGCTAGTCCACAAATATTAAATTTGGACAGGCATTAAAATAAATTAAAGAAAAATACAAAAAAGAAATTTTTATTTTAAAAAATATTGAAAATGTAGACAACAAATAAGCTTAACAAAAATTAAAAACAATAAAAAAAACATTTGAAAACAAATTTTATCCTACAAAACCTTTTATTCAGGCCTTTTGATTAAACTCATGTAAAAATGTTTTTTCTTTTGAATCTTTCAAATAACATTGAAATCACCATAACATTACCGTAATATTATACTTTAAACAGTAATGTTAGTGGTTTTTCTGTTATCAGTTAACAGATTGCTTTTTAACATATTTTCTCTCTCTCTTTCTTTTTCTTACAAACCACAATGGTACACAATTTGTTTTTGCAAGCGCAGTAACAATTTAAATTTATACTTTGCTTTACACATAATTTTGTAGCTCACCTTTTACGAACTGCTCACCCGCTCACACCCTCTCATTAACATATTTCTATGCATTTAATACAACCGCACATATTTGTGCGATTCATGCATGTGCATGAATCTAAGCACACAAAAAAAAACACTTTTTCACTTTCAAGGCCATGCACAAACAACACAACACAACACACATTTTTTTTCCGGTATAAACCGTTTACTCTGCTTTTGTACTCCAGCAATGGAGTTTTCAAATTTTATTACATATTAACACTTTTCTTGCTGTTGTTGTTGTATTTACTTTTGCATGAAATGCCTTGCACTAACACTAACACAACACTTCACTTCACTAATGATTTTTTTTTTTTTTCTTTTTTCTAACGTACACCCTTACTGATGTACTCTATTTTTATTACGAACGCCTATTTTAACCCAATTTACTAATTTATTAATACGACTTTTATATATTTTTTCATTAATTTATTACATTTACTTTCAATTTTAGACCGTGAAAAAATTTTTGGACCACCTACTCCTTCTCAAATATAACAGAAACTACAACTAACCGGTTGCCGGAAACAGATTCGTTAAATGAAATTGAGTGCAAATGACATAACATTACTGACACCAATAAACAACAACAACAAGAACAAACGCAACAGATTGATCACCTGATTCCATAAAAACTTAACGAAATGTAAACCAAATAACAGCAAAGTTCAACAACCTTTTATAACTTCCAAAGACATTGTTATTGTAAACGAAAATAAATCAACAAATCAAGGTTATTTTCTTTCTTTTCTTTGTGGTCAAACAATGTTAAGCAGATCTCTTGCATTCTACATTCCACAGAGAAGAAAACAATACTCTTTCCTCTCTGCTCCAGGGTTTCAAATGCATGCATAACAACAACAATGATGACAAAAGAATAATTTTGTTGGCAACGAAGTGCCATTCAAATTTTGTTTTGTTCTGGTTGTGTTAAATTGGACTGTGCAGGTGGGTGAAGAGTAGCAAAACCAAAGTAATACAATTGTTTTTGTAAAATATCATAAAATCCATCAATACATTCGTGTTGTTTCTTTTATTTTCTCAAACCAATATGGACATACAAAAACGAAGTGTGTGGTGCATAACCACTGGTTATGCAAAAGTGTTGTTGTTTTTAAAAACCCTTTAATAGAGCAAACAACTGACACTCTTTCGTCTCACAACAACCGTGGAAGAATTTACTCATGAAGCCGAATGCACGAAAATTCTTCTTTTTTACGCGTGCTCTATATTGAATATAGTGAGTGTGCTAGAAGACAATTTTTCGTATTTTGGAAGAATGCATGAATAACAAGTGAAAAGAATTTGTGTGGGCATGAAATCAAATGCATGAACTGAGTTTTTTTGGGCTGCTGTTTTTTGTACACACAATCGATGCAGCATGAAAGCCAATGCTTGAAAGTTCTTCAACTCACATTGTATTAATATGGTTAAGGATGAATGAATGAATGCAAGAATGAATGAATTTGCGTATGTTTGTTTTTGTTTCTTATTGAAGAAGACATAATAAGAGAAGAGAGAAAAATAACTAGAGAGTGTATTTGTTGTTGTTGGTTTTTGTGTGATTTCTGTTGTTATGCAATCATTTGAATTATGGAACAGAGAGGAGAGAGTGTTGTTTGCAAGAAATCTTAACATTGTTCGACCACAAGAAAAGAACGAAAATAACATTGATTTGTTGATTCTTTTCGTTTACAATAACAATGTCTTTAGAAATTATGATGGCATGTTGAACTTTGCTGTTAATTGGTTTACATTTCGTTAAGTTTTTATGCAATTCTCTGCTCGCTTCTTATATTCTTCATTTCAGCCTGTGGTGTTTGTTCTTGTTGTTATTGGAGTTATTAATATTAAGTTTTTGTTGTAATTGTGTTTACATTTTATGAATTTTTATTTACCGTAAGCAAAAACAAATGCTTATCTCTCACATTCTTCGTCTATATGAACGGTAAAGGAGAATGCACATGCACTCAATTTCATTTAAAGAATCTCTTTGATCTTATTGTTGTTGACTTGTAATCGTTATGTTATTGATTGATGTTATTTGACTCAATTACTGTAAGAAGAAGTACAAAACCGGCAGCCGTTTAGTTGTAATTTATGTTTTATTAAAGAGGGTTCTCGCGATCTAAAATTGAAAGTGAAAGTGATAAATTAAGGAAAAAATATGTAAAAGCTGTATTACTAAGTTAGTAAATTGTGTTGAATTACGCGTGTGTAATTATTAATTATTAATATAAAAATGCTAATGTAATACGAAGATTTAAATTAAATTGGTTTCATTGGAAAATTTTTAAAGTAGAGTACATCAGTAAGGGTGTACGTTACAAAAAAAAAAAAAAAAAAAATTGCAAAAATCATAAGTGAAGTGTTGTGTTAGTGTTAGTGTTAGTGCAAGGCAGTGCATGCAAAAGTAAAAACAACAACAACAGCAAGAAAAGTGTTATGTAATAAAATTTGAAAACTCCCTTGCTGGAGTACAAAAGCAGAGTAACCGGTTTATACCGGAAAAAAATGTGTGTTGTGTTGTGTTGTTTGTGCATGGCCTTGAAAGTGAAAAAGTGTTTTTTTTTGTGTGCTTAGATTCATGCACAAGCATGCTGTATACGCATACATTTCCAAATATGTGTACGCTGGTGGTAAATTGCATAGAAATATCTTAGAGAGAGGGTGTGAGCAGGTGAGCAGTTCTTAAAAGGTGAGTTTCAAAATTATGTGTAAAGCAAAGAATAAATTTTAATAGTTGCTACGCGTGTAATAACAAATTGTGTACCATCGATGTTTGTAAGAAAGCGAAAGAGAGAGAGAAAAAGTATGTAAAAAAACAATTTGTTAACTGATAACAGAAAAACCACTAACATTATTGTTTAATGACTGTTTAATAACAGTAATATTACAGTAATGTTATGCTGATTTCAATGTTATTTGCTGGCATACAAGCGAAATAAAGATTCAAAAGAAAAAACATTTTTACATGAATTTAATCACAAGGCCTGAATAAAAAGTTTTTGAGGGTTTAATTTGTTTTCAAATGTTTTTTTTATTGTTTTTAATTTTTGTTAAGCTTGTGTGTTGTCTACATTTTAAATATTTTTTAAAATAAAAATTTGTTTCTTTTTTATTTTTCTTTAATTTACTTTTTAATTTGTTTTAATGCCTGTCCAAATTTAATATTTGTGGACCAGCAACAAAGTGTAAAATTTATAATATAATAACAGTACTCTGTTACAACGTGTAAAATCAATGAAGTTTAAGTATGGTAAGGGGTTTTATGGTACTTTGTGTTCCATTCCGTTCCGTTACTTTCCGTTGACGTTGACTAAACGGGGCTTTTACATTCAATAATTATCAGAATCAACTGTTTTTGTCTTTTCGTCTAATAAATATAAAAAAATATTGTTTTTATAAAAGTACCATTTGACTCAAAAAAGTACTCTTTTTAGTTATACTTCAGTACCATTACAAAATTAATATTTTGCAACCCTGCTCTTATTTGTATTTGCTGCCACAATCAATATTCGCTCATGAGAAAAATAAAATAAATAATGTACAGTTCACGGCGAATTTGCCTTGGTACAGGTTTAAGTTTAGTATCAACTTGTTTATAGAATAAATAAAAGATTTCAAATGAGAAAAATGTACCTATTATTCCTATATATTCCTATTATTTTACCATTGATTTTTTTGCTAGAAGTACAGGCAGAGAGATATTATTTAAAGGTATGTTCTTTCGAATAAACAAACTGATAAAATTCCCCTACAATTTTTTTGTTTGTTTTAAAGAATTACAACCAATAAAGGCTGAAAAACTAAATGAATTTACTGTTACGTGGCGCCAGTCTATTGTGAGTAACGCTATAGCGTCTTCTCCAATCCTGCGGCCTTACAAATTTCAGAATACTCTTCAGTAAAAATAACTATCAGCCTAGTGCTTGACATGCACCACCATACGGTTTCAGGTATGTATTCTGGTGATTCGTTCTCCTCATCAGACAGTTCACATATTGAGCCTTCAATGGCCGATAATATTTTAGACTGTTTCTGGATAGCCTAGTCTGCAAGAGACAAATATCTTTCCATTATACATACGAATGAAAAGATTCAAATTTCTCAAACTTGTCTGGGCTAATAGAGTGTTTGTCTCTATATATCTGAAGAATTGAGCCACACAAACTTCACTTTCTGTTCCATAGAAAAGAGTTGGCCATATCGGCGTCAAGGAAGCTCACCTCTTTGTGAGCTTATCTACCAGAAGCTGATGGTCTCATTCTTAGATCGATTCAATCTCAAGGAACTTAGTGCTCAGATTGTCACATAGAACTTCCACTTCCCGTTTAGAACGTTAATTAATGGTATAAACACCTGCTTGCAATGTATAGGAGGCGTAGCATAGTCCTTAAATCAACAATCTAGGCTGAATTTCTAAATTTGAAGAATTACGAGGTATTAATCTAAAAAATCAAGATAGAACACCATTTCTGCGTTGGATGCCAAAGATAGGGCAAATGGATGTAGGATTGATATTTTCTGCAAGGTGCTTACACAGGACATTATGTGATTATGTTTGTTTCACTTTGACGAGTATACTCGACATAAATAGTTCAAGAGTTAAGAAACTGCCGGAATTAGAGCCTAATTTCTGTGTGATTTTGTGTCTTATGTCTTATGTCTTATGGAGTCAATAATAACGGCTGATGAAATTTCAATTGAAAGTGAAACTCTTGGCTATTGACCAGGAACATAATTGCAGAAGCGTTTGTTTTCGCCATGTTCAGCGAATCTTCTGGACATCATGTTCAATTTTTAATTTTTAGAAGTTTCTGAATAAATTAAGAGGCCACGTGTAGTAAACGCGTAGCATAAGTCTATCTCATTATGTATGGGAGATTAAAATTAAAAGAAAATAAATTTAAAAACAATTTTTTTTAAGAAATAGTAGTCAAAAGAAGTGGTAAAAATAGTGATAAAGCGATCCCATAAAACCGTTGGTATATGAAAGAAAAAAAAAACCCAGCGAGCAGATCAATGAACTTTACGATGTTTTTTTTTAGATTTTTTGTTTAAAATTATTTTTATTTTACAATAAATCAAAAGTTAAATTCCCTTAAGATTTTAGAGGAGAAAGAAATTGTATTGTGATAGGAAAAAAAAATTTAAATTTCTTTTCTTTTTTTTTAGTTTATTTTGATGATAGAAAAGAGAAACAAAAACTTTATACGCGTGTTGTGTTGTTTAAATTTAGAAAAATTCAAATAAAAAATTATAAAAAAAAAACTTTTTTAAGCAAAGAGCTGCACATGTTTGTTCCAGTATTTAAATCTGCCTTAATTCCTAAATAAATTTTTTTTTTTATTTTTTATTTGTCCATAACAAAATGTTAATGATGCTTTTGAATTTTTAATATTTTTGTTATTCTTCTTCTTCATTAAATGGATATTGGCATAGTGTTTAATGAAATTGCAGAAAAAAAAAAGCCAAAAAAAAAAAGAAATTAAAATTATTCATACGGCAATTAAGGAATTAAATCGAAAACCTGTAATTATTTAATAGGTTAATAGAGAGTATTATCAACCAGAAATTAGCAAAACAAAAAAATAAAAATAAAAAATAAAATCATCTCGTATATAAGAAATCTGAAAACGATGTTCTAATCAAAAAAAAGATTTTTTTCAATCATAATTATTTTTATCAACTATCAAATACACTTGGATTGAATACTCGCGTTTCGTTTAATAGGCCACTGATAAGTACTAACGGATAAACGTATTTTACCTTTAAAAGGGGGCTCTGATTTCTGTTCTCAATTAAAAAAAGAAATAAAGCAGCTATTGAAATCGCCGTAGTCTAGTCTAGTAGGTAGTGTTCGATTCAAACCCCAGGTCAGACATCTCCAACACAAACGAAATATGAAAAAAAAAAATTTTTTTCTTTGGCGATTTTTGGCAAAAACTTTGCGAGTAAAAACACTGTCGTTCGGAGACGATTATAAACTGTAGGTCCCAGCACACATGTATAAAATTAAGGCACACAACATAAGTGGTGTGAGAAACTACGTCATTATCTTGACTGAAGGGTATTAATCGTGTGAATTCTGCCAAGTCCACAATGTCACACTGTGGAACCATTATTAATACTTAACGCATTAACAATTAAGAGCAATCCTTAAGGCATAATAAATTTGAACGCCATCATCATCGCTTTTTATCGCATTGTACGAACATACTAAGGCCAAAACTACGAAGGTCCCCTTAATTCTGACATGAAATTGTTTAATGTTGTGTGAAACAACCTACAACATATATTTCAAACATTATTGACCCCTGCCAGCCTTTTTTCGACAGAATAAAAGCACAATACCCATGATGTATGCTAATTTTATGCATAAGTAGCTGGACTTAAAATTTTAACTGAACTATGGACGAGAGATTTAAGCTGCATTTTTGGTTTAATTGATCTCATTGCTATTCCCAAATGACTTCTTGGGGAAGAGATCGAAAGAAATAGTTTTCCCGCTACTGTTTTCTATCATATCACAGCTGTTTAATTGAAATCTGGCTCCTCATCTAGTAGACTAACATACTACCACTCGACTAAGGCGACGACCCGTGTTATTTAATTGGCACAATTGAAAGCCTTGATTAGTTGCCATTTCAGCTTGATCATACAATACATATTTTCGATATAAGCAGTGTTTAAGAGATTATTGAATGGCTTTAATTTGGATGCTGACTCATTCAAGAGCTGATGGTAAAAAGCAAATTAGATTCCAAGCATTATATGATGCCAGCTGATGCAGTCTTTGGTGTTTCATTCAGTATATTTTCTCATCCTTTGGCAATAGCTATTGCGTTCTCCACAATTGTGTCCCATCGGTAGTATGGATGATGGTGCTTCAGCTTCCTATCTTCTAATTAAAGTCGCCCAACATTATAACGATATCTCTTCTTCAAATCACATTTGCCGTCGTAATTACTTGGACGCAGAATAGATCCTTAGTGTCATCGTTTCCATTTATTTTCCACTGTAGTATTATCAATACTGTAAAGCAATGCACAGTGACAGGATCTACAGTTTAAAGTCGTCTCCGAAGGATAGATTTTCGAGAAACTTTTCATGGCAATTTTATTAGCGCTTAGAAGAAAAAGAAGGCGGAAGAAATATTTTTTCATATTTCGTTTTTGTTCGAGATGTTTGAGTTGGGTTGGGGTTTAAACTACAGGCTCGTTTCCAATACGGCATCATATTTACTACTTTACTATCTGTTGCATATGGCAGTGAAGGCCAGAACCTTTAAGACTATGGGCATAATATTTATTGATTACAAATCGATTGGCAAATAGCTCTTTCCTTAACTATCTCCTTGTAAAAAGTAACAAATCTAAATGGTCTCTTTCTGTGGTTAACAGATGTATTGCTCGCAATTAAGAGTTTTTAGCATTAAATAACGATCTTAGAGACTTGATAGTACTGTATAAGCTCAGGCCTTTGAGGTTGACTCGAGATAAGAATAGGACCATATTACCAGGGAAATTAGTCTCCTTCTGGAAGATCGTCTATGTGGCCAGAATGTGTCTGTAGAACAGAAAGTGAAGCTAGCGTGGCTCTATTCTGCAGATATATAGAAGCAGAGGCTCTTTTACTAGACTAGTTTGAGAAAATCGAAACAGTTGCTTGGTATTTATAGTGAAAAAGTATTTGTGTCTTGCAGACTAGGCTATCCAGAAATAGTCTGAAAATATTATCGGTTATTGAAGGCTCTGTAAACATCGTACAGAAATATGTTCAATCCCAATATGTGAACTGCCTGATGATTAGAACGAATCTGAAGAATACGTACCTGAAACAGGTGCGATGCTAAAGCTGGCAATTATTCCTACTGATACTGAAGTCTGTTATGCGACAGGGTTGGGGTAGACGTTATAGATTGAAGGCAGATCGTCAGGTCGTTGTACTGTAGTACCCGAACGTAACAGTTTGTTTCATTTTGTCAATCAACGCATAGAAAGCATTGATGTATTGTTCGCGATGCAAAGAAGACATCAGACGTGAGGCCACGGTCCAATCCCTAGCTCAGGAATCTCAAAACAAAACGAAATATAAAAAAATATTACTTCGGTGACTTTCTCCCAATAGATTTCTGATCAAAAATTCTAAGAGAAAAATAAAAGTTTCACAAAAATCTGAAGTATAGGTCCCTCCACTCATGCACACACAGTATAGGTGGTATGAGAAACTAGGTCGTAATCCTGTGTGTAGTGTTGAATTGACCGGCTATTTAGGTATGTTTTTTTTAATGTCCATCACTAACGCTTTCATCTCTTTGAATCAATTAGAATATCCAAACTATTATACAAGACTAGGCACTTAAAATCGTTTAAGTGTAGCAACAGATCTCTAGGTATCTGAAAGATAAATGTTTTGGCATTAATTTAGTTGCAGTTTTAAAACATTTTGCGTCTACTGTTAATTAATAATTTTAATCTTCTTTAATAATTAATTAAGAAGCTTTTGAAAGAGTCATGTTTATAACATTTCTTATCAATTTAATCAATCGCATCATAATTTTGCATAATCCAGCCAGATAATGGGCATTTTATAGATCTAAAGCATCTCATCGATATGCATTTATTAAAAATAAATTTTTGTTTGTTTGTTTAAAAACAAGATTTTTTTTTAAAAATTTTTAAATAAAAACAAAAACCATAAAACACTACTGCCCGTTAAGAAATATTTAAATTACAGAAGCAATGAAAAAAAACATTTTTTTTTTAATTTAACTGCAGACACACAATTAGTTTCATTGCGAAATATTTAAACTTTAACATTAAAAAGTAAAGGGTGGACCATCTATCGATTTAATATTGAACTATCGGTTATTGTATTGAATCTGTAATACTTATGACATTCTATTCTGTTACGAAATTTAGTATTTGATCTCCACGGAACGTAGTGCATCGATTTACGCTTGAGCAACGTTGGAATTTATTGATTCAACGAGAAACTGCACAATGATGTCAAACGAAAATCATTTTTTCGTATGAAGCTGGGTTTCATTTTGGTGGGTACTTTAATAAGCAAAATTGCCGCATTTGTGGTTCTGAAAACCCACATGTAGTATTGCAGAAGCCAATGCACCCATTACGAGTGAATGTTTGGTGCGGCTAGTGTAGTGGAGACAGCATTGGCCCGGTTGGTTCTTTAAAAATTAGGACAGCGCAACCATTACGGTCAATAGAGACACCTATCGCACTTAGCTAAATGGTTTTTATGTACCCACTCTTCATGGTATTGATGTGAACGATGTTTGGTGTCAACAGAATAGTGCAACTTACGGCACATCACATCCCACAATCGATTTATTACATCAAGAGTTTAATTAGCCGAAATTGTGCTCTCAAATGACCGCCAAGAAACTACGATTTGACATCGTTGAACTATTTTCTATGGGGCGCGGTTAAAGAAAAGTGTTATGCCGCCAAACCAAAAACAATTGAAGGCAATTGAAGGCCAACATTTGTGATGCCATTGCCGAGATACGATTCCATATACTCGAAAAAGTGCATGGAAATTGGTTCGATCGAATGAAATACTGTGAGGCTAGCCGTGGCAGCCATATGAACGAAACAATTGTACGCAAAAATTTCAAACCGTTTTTGTTTTATTCCATATTTTAATTTAAACTGTTAAATGATCCACCCTATATTATATTTTCCTTGTTAATAAACATTACAAGAAATAAGAGAATGCTTTTGTTGAATACAAAATAAGATATTTAGCATGAGTATTGTATTACAATATATTGTGTAAATTGTTAAACATTAATTTAACAAAGTATTTGCGTGTTTATTATTAAATTATTACGGACTATATAAAGAAGTTTTGTAAAGTTTTTAGTTTTTAAAAGCTTAACCAGTTTGATTACAATAATCAAATTAATGAACGTGTTATTAGAAAAATTTATGAGTCTTGTTATGAAAACCATGTTAACACCATCATCATAACACAGACTTAATTTATGATTTCAATTAAGAATAAGCATTACAATAGAATTCTTTCATTTCATTTTTCCTTGTGATAATAACTTAAGAACATAGGAAAACAATATTCTGGAATATTTATTACAATATTATACAAGTTTAAACTGAAATACGAGGTCTGCTAAATATATTTTGAAACTAAGCATAGTCTAGTAAGTACTGTGTTGGCTTATGAGACGTTAGGCCTCGTTTCAGAGCACTTATTTTTCAGTATAATCCAGTCTAAGCGACATTAAAATCTTATTGAGTTATATATCCACCCTTATCAATTATTTGTTTTAATTTTTTTGTGAAACTCAGTGTCTGCTATCTGCACTTGCAGAACTTCTACAGCTATTATGGTATGTAATTCAGATTTTCTTTTTTAGTGCATCCTTCACTGGCTTTAACACAATAATAGCAATAGGAAATGCAAGTGGCTAAGACTACGTATACCGAATGACAATGTAAATTAAAGTGAAAAACAACAAAATATTTGACGCTGTAAACCGAAGACGACGTTGGTCGAGGCATTGCCGTAATGTAAATAAAACAAGAATAATTAGAATGAAGTCAGTTTTCTATTAAAAACTTTCAACTTCATTGTCTCGAAATTTGTGATTTCTCAAAATTTATGTTGATAGCTCAGCTCAACAAGTTTCGACTAACCTTATCAAAATTGTTATTCTATTGTAAACGAATGAGAAACTTTGAATATGAATGATAGCCACTAGCAAGTTTATCAATCAATTCAATTCAATTCAATTCAATTCATTTCAATTCATTTCATTTCAATTCAATTCATTTCATTTCATTTCATTTCAATTCATTTCAACTCATTTCATTTCATTTCATTTCAATTCATTTCATTTCATTTCATTTCAATTCAATTCAATTCAATTCAATTCAATTCAATTCAATTTAATTCAATTCAATTCAATTCAATTCAGTTCAATTCAATCAATTCAATTCAATTCAATTCAATTCAATCAATAAAGGCTTGAAACAAATCCTAAACAATTGCTGGCCCAATAGGTTATCAAACGCACACCTATAGGCAAGCTGTTAAGACAGTCAAATTCACGTTTCTGGCAAATGCTACTTAGCACAAGATTCAAGATTAGTATTCGCAATGCAGTTGAATGGAATTCATAAGGTAACAGAAGGAGAAGGCATCCTGTTCTCACTTGACGCAAATAGATGGATGTACAGGCTTCGTACAGGCTTAAAATAATTTGAAAGAATCTTATTGAGAAGTTATACGCTTTATAAGAGAAAGATTAACTAAAAATAACAATTTAAGAGATTCCCCATGAAAACGTATTGATTTTGGAAAGTATGAAGCCGTCTAATATCTATGCTACCATCATTCAATTACAATTCATCGAGTATAGTGGGTCCCCCCAAGCAGCCTCATTGTAAACTTATGAAATTATAAAGTAATACAGGAAGATGGATGAATTTAAAAATTATTAAGCAAGTAAATATCGTTAAAACAATCCTCTAGTCAGGATTACAACCTAGCTTCTTGCAGCACTCGCATTATGTATGGTATTTTCGTTCATGTGTGGCGGGACATACAGGTTTGAACAGATTTTCATGGAAAATTTTTTTTTTTTGATCACAGACTTTTTGCAAAAAAAGACTGCTGAAAGGAAGTTATCGAAAGCAATACTTTTCTCTTGTATTTTGTTTTGTTCTAGATGTTTGAGCTGGAGTTTAAACTTAGGCTACGTACTATATAAATAGAAGTCCACGTACAATGAAGTCTAATATTTCATGTTGTAAATAAACAAAACAATTTTTTATTTTTTTTCTTGTTACACAATAAAGCTATCAAATATAGAGATTAAGATATCAAACCTAAAGAAAACCTATGTCAAGCAAACATTCTTGAGATTTAAATGTATAACCAGACGACTATTGTCATTATTGAAAATATAATTCGTTTGTTTGAAAGCATTTCAATAATAATACTTTTAATATCATTAATGCTCATCGTAATTATAATCTGTTGTTGATATTTTCGATTTGATAAGAATATGAAATAAAGCCTGTGAAATCAACATCGTAAATACAATAGAACAACATTCACTTTTTTTTTTCGTGTGTATATTGTTACGCTCAACTTAACTTCCGATAACTGGCTGTGTTAAAAAAAAAAAACTTAATTGAAATGCTAATAAATACTCGTCGTAGGCCGACAGAAATAAGATGAAACACTATGTATTGCCAAAAAAAACAAGAAATTACAATGGAATTTTATTATAAAAAAAAAACTTCATGTATTGTTTTCATTCAAGCTGGCATTCTTTACGCCTCTTTTTTTTTCTTTTTTTTTTCTGCACAATTAATGATAATCGCACACGTTTTTATTAGAGTATAAAATATTTTAGTAATAAAGCTTTAAAAATACTTCTTTAATGACCTTTAACTATGGCAAATTAGAATTTTATTGTTCCTCATAACTATCAAACAAATTGTCAAATTCAATTTGACAGTCAACCTTTAAATGGCGACATCGAGATTTGCAAAAAATCAGTGACAATAGGCTTATTATTGTTCAAATTCGATTTGATATTCGATAAAAAAAAGACAAACATAAGCTTAACAATTATCATAATAATGAATGATAAACTCAACGCTTTAAATCAAATACTATACCCAATATATTATGCTTATAGATTGCTACTTTGCATAGGTAGTAGTTTAATATTCAAAAATATCAAATTTAATGAGATTCCCAAATTCTAGCAAATTTATAAGCATATTTTCTCGTTGTGAGAGTAAAGAAAAAAATTCAAAACAACCGACTTCAAGTCAAAAGAAAAATTTTTCGAATTTTCCACGAGGCTCTATTCAAGCAAATTTTTTTACCTTCCATACTTAAATAAAAAAATTAGTCAATACAACTTTTTAGTCAGAACTACCACCTAGCTTCACACACCATTTATATTTCGTGTGTTAATAATATCCATGAGTAATAAAGTTGACTCCAAACAATATATTCTTTAAAAAAGAAAAAACTTTTTGCTAGAAATCTGCTGAGAGCAAGTAGGCTGAAGAAATTGTTTCCATATTTCATTCTGTTGGAGATGACTGACCTGTAGTTTGAATCTCGGTCTGACGTCTAGTAAAATAACACACTATCTACTAGAATACGGCCACTATATTTTATACCACGTATTAATAGAAGGTTTCGTTTCTAAAGCCGCCGTAGTAGTGTGTTGGCTAATTAGACGAAAGGCCAGGGTTCGTATAATCTGGTCAGAAAAAAATATTTCTTCGGCGGCTTCCTCTTAACAGATTTCTGACAACCAATCTAAGAGTAAATAAAATTACCATGAAAAACTCCGAATAATCGGTCGCTTAGACTCTACTTTAAGCTATAGGTCCCGCCACACATGTTATCGTATAAAATTTAACATACACAACATAAGTGGTGTGAGAAGCTAGGCCACAATACTGACTGAAGGGTTGTAATGAGCAATTATGTATGTTCGTTTCAAAGCAACGTCTTATGATAACTTATCATTTCGAAACAGCCATCTGCTTAGCAGGAAAACAACCAATGTTTGAAGTTATCGAAAACACAGAAAATAATAAAATACGACAGGATATAAATAAAGGACTATTAGGCTTCAACTTCAACTTAATTGATCCACTGTTTTAGCTCTGTTAATCATTTAACTGTTTAAAATTGTTTCCAAAAATTCTTTTTCTGTCACAGCTTAAACATTTTCCAGCAAAGACGGGTATACTCTTCATAAATAAAAAGTAAAATGTTTCTGCCTGTTAAAGTACACAATTATGACTAAAACTCCAACGTTGCTAGTCAGTCAGTTAGAAAATATATATTTTGCAACGTTACTTTACCAAAATTTGTTATTTTAGCCCATAAAGCCAAATAAGCTTAGCAAACTAACGAATGTTCAAAAATGGAAATTCTTTAAAAGACTTTTATTCGACCTTTTTCAGAGTCAACTTCCAGTAGCATAATAATACGAATGCTATTTAGTTTTTCCTAAAAACCCGAGTATACACCTGGCATTATGCGAAAAGCTTTCGTTTCGCTTTGACGAATATACTCGACATAAACAGTTAAAGGTTTAATGGGGAGCAACAGATGTTCCAAACAAATATATTCGATTCTCGCACGAAATAATTAAATCTACACAAGGCCTCTCTCAACCAGCATAAAAGTTTATTCACAATGTTTTATCATGCAGTCTCATCTCAGTTCACATCTTTATTCTTCCTGTAAAGCATGAATGATAAGGAATATCGGTAACAGTTTTATTCAATGTAGTTCCATTGTAAGGGTTAATACCTAGTTGTGGGTTTTAATTTTAACCATGAATGTTGGCATCTGCAATTTAACATCGACTATGACAAATAGATTTGAGAAGTTGTGCATGGCAATTTTATTTATACTCAGAGTTTATGCCAGATGCCTGCTAAGAGAATGTCATGTTTCGTTTTTCTTCTTTTTTCTGAAGCTTGAACTAACAAGTTCTCGTCTATTAAGCCAAAGAACTATCGCTTCCTAACTTTATCAAACATGAAATTTCTGTATTAGTTTGAAAGAAGCCATTCTGTGCATAACATCGATGGGCTATGTTAACTTTGAGGATCGCTATGATTTACAACTTATTCGCATACACCGGCGACTTTAGGAAGCCGCACATGAAATGATCTAATGTGGTCAAATTGCACAATCTCGGTGGTCAAATTGCTCGTGTATAAAATTCAATGTGTTGTGAACTGTATGGCATATTGTGATGCTGTCTTCAAACCACAGAACGTTGGTGTCTCGACTATACAATTCAGGTCAAAAGGAGTGCGTATTCAGCAATCTACAGTGCTTGCCGTTGTTGACAATAGACTGGCCAACGTTGTCTTTAAAGAAATATAGACAGAGGTCGCCGCCGGTTGAAAATCCGCACAACAAAGAGAAACTTTTTCACTTTGCTTCGAACTGAATATCCATTTTGATAAAACAATTTCATTATTTGCACACGTAATTGAACACCATATCCATGATGATGGTGGTAGACACAATTAATTTGACTGATGTAGCTTCAACATGATATGGTTGGGTCCATTAAAGAATTATTTGTGGATCAATTACACTCTATTTGATTTTACAGGGAGCGTCCATCATAGCTACTACAACAAAAACAATTCTACTTTAATAATATTTTCGACTTTCAGGATTCCCGATATGGTTGATTACCAAGCTAAGCATTTGTCATTGTCAAGGAAGTAATTTTTTATAAATTTTTTTTTTTGAAAAATAATACAAAAAAAAATAATAATTTGTAAACAAAATTAATAACTTTTTTTTGTTCGATTATGGAATTTAAATAATTTAATGCCATTAATTTTAAAATACTTGTCTTTATGTTTCTTCGTTTTTATTTTCGAATAAATTTTATTAAAAAAAAAAATTAAAAATTAAAAATTAAAAGAAAACAATACAAGAGAATGCCATAAAATTCGAAAGTTGTTGGTTCATTTTGCAAATTAATATTTCAATTGATTCTTATTCTACTTCTATTATTATTAATTAATTAAATATTAAAATAAAATTAACTTGTTCTTGAAAATCTTCTCAAATTTCATTTGGAATATAAAAACTTAAACGAAGGTCATTTTCTTTTTTTTTTCTGTCATTTTGTATGGCGTAAAACATTATTTTTAGAATTCAATTGATATGAACGAACGATGCTTTTAATATACTGATGACATATTTTTTTTTGTTTTTGTAGCATTTAATGAAATTTTATGGCATATTATTAAGACGTGAAATAGATTCCTTTACTTAAGCCTTCTACACCAGGTTTAATTAGGAAACATATGGCATTTCATAATGATTATGGCAATATTTTCTTTATCAAAAATGCAAGAAACTGTAGCGTTAATATGCTTGCAATAACACATCGTCATATTACAAAAGACTTAAGACACAAGCGTTAAATAATTATTAAATTTTTGCTCCAAATTATACGATGCGTCAGTGAAAATACTAGGTTGTACTAGGTTGAGTAGAATCCAAAAATACTTGTTTTTTTATATTTCTCCAACCTTCCAAACTTGTTTTATTTGACAAAAATATTTTGTTTTTTATTTCTCTTTTTTTTTATTATTATTTTTTTTTTTTGATTTTTTCCCACCAAATTATTGATTACCCAAATATGTTGGAAGCTATTTTAAGAATCCAAAGTTTTATTAGAAAGGCAAGAGATTAGCCTTTAAAATAATATACATAAACATTTTGTTCAAACTTCTATGTTATGAGTTTTGATGGGATAAACTTGAAAAATATAATTTTTGTTCTTATTTTTCAAGTTTGGCCATTCTTAATTGGAAAATTTAATTAAAGACTATAAAACAAGTGGTGACATTCAGAAAGGACATTGTCTTGAGAAGAATATTGACACTTCGTTTGATAAAATCGGATGAAAATTACCGCAGTTATTATTTAAAGGGTATAACAGCTGAGTAATATATTTTATCAAATGGACTTTGAGTTGAAAATATTTAAAATTTTTGATGGATCTTGAGTGTTAACCTAAGAATTTGTTCTTTGCACATTTGAACGACTACCCGAAGTCGTTTAATATTTGCGATTTGCGCAAATATTATTATTTCGCTTTGCCTAAACATTAGTCAACTTCCGGTGATTGGTGTAACTGACACATTTTCCATCAAATTTTTTTTGTTTAAATTATAAACTTAATGTTCGTTTGATAAAATGACGTAGTATATAAAAAAATATAACACGGCTGTTATATTCTTTAAATAATAACTACGATAATTTTTGTTTGATTTCATCACACAAAGTTTCAATCCCTTAACAAGAGAATGCACTTTAAGAATGTCTTCATTTATTTTATATTTTTTAATTAATATTTGCTACTATGAATGGGCAAACTTGAAAAAATACAAAAAAAAAAACGCATTTGCCAAGTTTACCTCATCAAACCTCAAGGAATATTACGTCAAATAATATGTATATGTATACCATTTTAAAGGCCCATATCTCCCCTTTCAAAGAAAGTTTAAATTTTGTACATCAGTTTAGAAATCTTTGTGAAATCAATAAATTTGTGTATCAAGTCGAAAAAAAAACAATTTTTGTCAAATAAAGCAAATTTGGAGGGTTCGTGAAATATAAAAAATATTATGATGTAAGACGAACGAAAACACACAATACAGTTCGTATTTTCCATATAAGCAGACGACTTTGTGAAATGATTCATCTAAACTAGACATAGCCAAAGGATATGAGCAAAGAGTACACAAGTTTTTTTTTTCGATTCTTTTGGTACGCTGTATAGTCGAGAGTCGCCGTAGTCTAATACGCAGTGTAGAGGCATCGGTTCAAACCCCAGGTCAGACAACAAATCAAAAATATGAAAAAATACTTCTTCAGCGCCTTTTTCTCGGTAGATTTCTGGCAAACACTCTGACATGAAAAGCCTAGAAATAGTGGCAACTGATGTACGAATCGAATCTAAACAGATGAAACAATACTCTTCGAATTTAAATCACAAGCATACAATATCATGCAAAATATTTATTTTGAAAGTATAAAATAAACATTATTTTTGGCACGTGTTATCACATAGAGCATGTGGAATATTGCCTTTTGCCAAATTTATTAAAACGCGTGGCAGATAACACTTTATTGCTCAATAAATTAAGACGAAGATGGCTTCTAAATAACATCCACGTTTCAAAATTATGCCCCATAGTCTGCAAACAAAAGAAATTGATTCACAAATCCTAAGCAATCAAATCACTTTAAAAACTCTTTAAAAAAAAATTAAAGAAATTGGAAAAAAAAAATTAATAAATTTTTAATGACAGCCAACAAGCTATCATTTTAATTGCCAAAAGTTAAACAAAAATGTCGCATCAATAAACCAAAAAAATAAAAAAAAAAACTGTTTAATATTCTAGCGAATGCCTATAATTAAGCCACAAGTCCAATTAAGAGAAGCCACAAAAAAAGAGGAAAAAAAACTGCTTTTGCTTCGTTATTAATCAACTGACTCCATGTTGTCTACCATTTGCATTTATAATTGGATTTCTTTTACATTTTTTTTCGTCTTCTTTCTAAATCAACTCTTGTACGACAATGGTTTCTTCTTGTTGTGGATTTCAAGTTACCTTTCGAAATTAAAACTTAAAATCAAAGCTTACAGAAAAACTTGACTTGATCTTATATCTTGTTCAACAACCGGATATTAAACAAAAAACCTAGGCAAAATGTTAATAACAAATAAATTAAAATTTCTATTGAATTATTGCTGAAAAATCTGTTCAAAGTATTTGCTTTCATTGGAAAAATATTTCATTAAGCCTGACTACTTCTCAAATTGTAGTCTTTTGATCATGGTGCTTTGATTTTGATCACATGGTTCAGTTCCATACTGTTTTGCATATCGATCAGGAGCAACATTTAGTCAACAATTTCTTCAAATCACTAAGAGCTTGGTTACAAACCCTTTGTAAGAACTTTTTACTCTCTACAGCTATCGATACACTTCAATTGCAAATGAAGCTAAAAGACTTGGCTATTAAAAAATTTGAAAAGTAACGGATATTTTGCACACTACAATCTGGGATTAATTTAATAATTACACCAGGATTAGTCAATAAAAATTTTATTTTTTTAAATATAAACAAAGAATATGCAACATTTGCTGAATATTAATTTATCGAGCTTAGTAGGTAGTGTGTTGTCTCATTAGATGTGAGGCCCACGGTTCAAACCGCAGTTCAGACATCTCCAAGAAAATAAAATATGAGAAAATCTGAAAAAGGGCCTGTGTGTGTATGGCCTATAAGAATAGCCATGCGATAGATAGAAGTGAGACATTCATCTTTTTTTGTTTTCATACGTGTCCCGCAGTGTGTTCACGTACCCTTATGTCGCCAAAAAAAATTGGGTCTTCTGTAATAAGTGTAAATAATAATCAAATTATCCGAGAACATTTTAATCGCCTTAGTCTAGTAGGTACTATGTTGGCCGATTTCTGGCAAAAACTCTCTGAGAGTAAATAAGAATTGCCATGAGTTGACTTTGAATTGTACGTTCCCGCCACTGAGGTTTAAAATTACAAACACACAACATAAGTGATGTGAGAAGTTAAGTCGTGATCCTGTTCAACTACGTGTGTATGCATGTATGTAAAGGATAGTGGATATTGTGGTGTAAAGACACTGAGAGAAAAATTTCAAATTTTCCTTGTCGTTTAAAATTTCTCAAAAACCATCACCATCACATTTCATTAGATCTGTGATGCATTCATTTTACCTTGTTTTGGATTTCCACTAATCGTAGAAAGATTTTTACTTCCAATTCCTACTGCGGATAGAATTCTGCTACGTTTTTCCTCTGACGTAAGTCTTTATAAATTGTGTTAAATTGGCCTTAATAAGTATCCCCATTTCTTTTAAGAAATTCGTTTGTAATTTGATATTACAATCCTTTAGTCAGGTTTTAAACCTAGCTTCTCGCACAAATTTCAAAATTGAATGCTATAAAGGGTGGGGCACTTAAAAGTTTAGATTTAAAAATGCAATAAAACAAAACTAGCTTGGAATTTCGTCTAATTTATTTTATTGTTTTGAAGTGTTTCAAATATATAACTGTCGCGGCTGCCCTCATTCAATGTGACTAATTTTCGTCCACTTTTTCTCATGTTTGGGTTCGTAAAAGCTCAATTGTCTCTGGTTTGCCGGCATTAAACCTCTCTTAACGCAAGAACTTAGTCCAACGGTGTCAAATCGCAGCTTCTTGACGTCTAATTGACATCAATATTTCGGCTAATTAAACGGTCTTTAAATATTTGACGCAATAGATCGATTATCGAACGCATACATAGTTCACATCAATACTATGAAGAGCGGGTATCAAAAAATCGATTGTCATGGTTCGATAGGTGTTTCCATCTACCGTAATGGTTTCGCCGTCTTAATTTTTAAAAACAAATATGAACCAAAGATCCTACGTTCCATAAACCGCACCAAACAGTCACTCCTAAAGGGTGCATTGGCTTCCGCATGTAAGCCCTAAAAACGTTTTTTTTTTTTTTTTTTTTTTTTTTATCGATTGTGTGATGTAAATCGATTTATTACGTTCAGTGGAGATCAAAATATTGAATTTTTTGACAGAATAGAATCATAAGTATTGCTAGATTCGAAATAACCAATGGTTCAAATTTAAACTGAATTTATTGTAATTAATTTGATTGCAATGAGTATACATTTGGAGCTTGCTTCCACCGAATTTAAAGTTGAAATATTCATAACCACCCTCCTAATTTCCTGTAGAAAAACAAAACAGGATTTTTTTTTAATTTTAAAGTTTTTATTAATTTCACTAGCATGCGATACTTTTGTGCCCGCTATAAAATTTCTTTAAGTGTCGTCATCCAGTTTTATTTCTAATTAACAGTTGTTAACAGTTTGTTTCTTATTTTTCTTTCTGTTTTGTTCTTTTACCTTTGTGAAGAGCAACTAAAACAACATAATTTATTAAGTTGACATTGATAAAATAGAGTTTGATTAACATTCACATTAACTGAAGAGGGCAATTTCTTAAGTCTTAAAACGTGAATGGTATTTTAGGTTTCTCATAGAAATAACCAGCGCCAGCATCACTGTGATCGTTTTCATTGGATTGACGTTCTGTACTTGTAGTGTCATCTGCTGTAATCTGTTTTTCATTGCTATGAGGCTTAATTTCCGTAATTTCAGTATTAGGCTGCTCCATTTCAGTAACTCCACATTCATCTGCTTGTCTCCTTAAAGCTTCTGTTGTCTGTTCTTGAATAGATTCGTATTTGGGTTTCTCATAAGAGTAACCAGCTTCTGTTGTCTGTTCCTGAATAGAATCGTATTTGGGTTTCTCATAAGAGTAACCAGCTTCTGTTTTCTGCTCTTGAATAGATTCGTATTTGGGTTTCTCATAAGAGTAACCAGCTTTTGTTGTCCGATCATGAATAGGTTCGTATTTAGGTTTCTCATAAGAGTAACCAGCATAACCATGAGCGGTTAAGCTACTTTCAGTTTCATTTGATTGTTCTGCTTCAAGAGCGCCTTGTGCATCTTGATCATCATGGGCCGTGAAGGCCTCTAAAGGTAGAGGAATTGCTGTTGTGGTTGTGATCGTTTCAGTTTTCTTAGCTTTAGCGGGCATATGTTCATAGTCATCGATTATGGACGTATCGTGAACAAAGCTTATATCATCACCTGGTTTAAAAATAACCTCTGGTGCTGAACCACTTAGCAAAGTGTCATCATCCGAATTGAAAAGCTTGAAGTTGGTTGTGGCATCTGGATAGTTAATGAGCACAATATCATCCTCAAACTTCTTATGATACTTTGTGTTCTGCAACGAATGATCAGTTTTTAATTCGTAATTAACTTCCTTTGTTTGGGAGACGGCTTCTTTGCCTGTGGTAGTGCTGTTTGTGCTGTTAGAATTTACTTCAAATGGTTTGGGTTTGGTTTGATTGAATCGTATTTTTTTAGGTATTCTTTCGGTTGATAATTTAATTTCGCTGGCATTTAGAAATAAGCCAGTAAACAGGGGTCCTTTAGCTATTGGCTTTAGCTGGCCATCCAAGAAGTCCAAGCGTAATGGCTGTATGTAATTCACTCTTATTGCCGGTGGATCATCAATAGCCTTAGGCTGATTGTGTTGATAACTTGGGCCATTCATTGTTGTTGTTAGATGTTGGCTAATGGGTAAAGGATCTGGTATGGCCTTGGGTTGATTGTGTTGATAGCCTTGGGCAGTTGCATTTGTATGCTCAACACCGTTTGTTGGTGGCAAATATTCTCTGTTGAAATACGGTTTCTGCTTTATGGTCACATCATTATTGGCTAAAACCTTGGTTTGATTGGTTTTAAGATCTTGAATGCTATGGATTTGAGGTAGCTTTGGACTTATTCGTACAGGATCATTAGCTTTAGCAACTTTCGGTTGATTGTTGACTTTTGTCATTAAAACCTTCACTTCTTCTTTTGATGGCGGCAAGTATTCGTTGTTTAATTTGCTTTTAACCTTGATTGGTGGTGGTGGACCATTATAAATAATCATGGGCAGATTACATTGGTTATTTTGGCTGTTAACCACTTCCTTCACTTCTTTTTCCGATGGTGGTGGTAGATGTTCTTTGTTATCTGGTGGCAAATAGGCACGTTCATTCACTTGCAATTCGTGTACATCTGCTCTTGTGAAATAACTTCCAAATACAACAATAACTCCCACAATAAGATGCATATTCTTTGAATACTAAAAGGAAAGAAAGGAAATCGTATTTTGAATAATTTTTATTGATTTTACGATTTACAAACAGAAGCTCTTACCATATCTTAATTACTGCACTGAACGGTGTCTTTGAACGGAATATTGCAAAACCATTATTAGCCTGTTTTTTTATATTTATTTGGAGTAACAATAAAATATAATCTCATCAACGTTTACTTTACTAATTAAAATTTTAATTATTGCGTCTATTGCCATTGCTCGTATGTATATATGCATTGTTCGATTGACACATTTTAAATGAATTCAATGCAGCGCATTTTTTTAAATTAATTTCTATACACAGACGCTTAATGATGCACTCTACATTAGGAGGATATGGTGTGATATGTTCTAATGAAGTTGTGCCATAGTCTAGGGAGGTTGTGCGTTGGCTTATTGGATGGTTCATTTTCCCTTTGTTCAGTCCTATCGAACATCCTCTCAGCAGGCGTTTGACCAAATCTCTGAAAGTAAATAAAATTTCCATGAAAAAGTTTCTCAAAAATTCTGTCATTCGGATTCGTCTTTAAACTGTACGTTCTATTCTAATATTGAATCCCTCCATTCAGGGTCATGCACTATTTTCATAAAAATGTGACCTTTTGCTGAAGGAAATTCATTCTATTACAATACCTCATATATCAGGTGGGTGATCCATCGGTTTCAATTTAAATCATCGGTTATTTCGGAATCTGGCAATACTTATGTCTTTCTATTCTGGCACTTAATTCCGTATATTATCTCCCCTGAATGTAAGGAATCAATTTATGCTTGACCAACGAGGGAATTCATTGGAAATTCATTTCCAAACAAAGGCAATTGGTGGGAAATTTTTGCCAAAAAAAATCGTCTTTTCGGATGAAGCTCATTTTCATCTTGGTGGGTACGTTAACAAGCAAAATTGCCATATTTGGGGGCTTAGAAAACCCACAAAAGCCAATGCAACCATTACGAGTGACTGACTGATGCGAGTGATGTCTAAGAAGAGCCATCAGTGGCCCATATTGCTTTGAAAATTGTTGTCTCCGCAACCACAACCGTCAATGGAAAAACTTATCGCACCATGATTACTGACATTTTTTTTTTGTACACGCTCTACATGGTATTGATGTGAACGATGTTTGGTTTCAACAGAATGGTGCAACGTGTCACACTTTTCATGCTACAATCGATTTATTGCGTCAAACGTTTAAAGGCCGCTTAATTAGTCGCGATGGTGATGTCCATTAGAAGCCAAGACATTGCGATATGAAATCGTTGAACTATTTTCTGTGGGGCGTCGTTTAAGAAAAGTGTTATGCCGACAAACCAGAGACAATTGCGCATTTGGAGGCTAACATTCGTAATGCCACTGCCGTGATACGTCGGAAAATGTCAGAAGATGTCATAAAGTCTTCCATTAATGCCTATCAAAAAGGCCTGTGTTCGGCTTGTAAGTATGACCATGCGAAAGACAGAAGTTAGTCGGTCTCCTGTAATAAGTGTGAATAATATTCAAATTATCTGAGAAAATTAGAGTCGCTTTGGCCTAGTCGGTACTGTGTTGGCCGATTTCTGGCAAAAACTCTGAGAGTAAATAAAAATTGCCATGAAAAGTTTCTCAAGAAAAGAAAACTGTCGGCCCCACCACTCATTAAGTCTCACAACATAAATGGTGTGAGAAGCTACGTCTTAATCCTGACTGAATGATTGCAATGAACAACTATGTATGTCTGACACGTCGGAGATTTCGTGTTCCGTACGGCTCTGGCCAGTTCATCAGAAACTGAATTCCCAACGATATCTCTAGGTACCGAAACCCATACAAAAGTAATCTTCAAATAATCTGAAATTTCCTTGAAAAATTCTTGGCATTCATAGGCAAAGACAGACGTTGAAGCTACGTTCCTTAGGGAATTAATCTCAACCGGGATATTCCAGTAAATCAAGAGATTTTTAGGCAACCCATGACCTAAGAGTTCCGGCTTCGTACACAATTATACGGAAAATATGTTACTCAATGAAATCGCCGTTGTTTAACAGGTACTGCTTTGGCTTATTAGGCGTGAGACATCGGTTCAAACCCCAAGTGAGACATTTCTAATGAAACAAAATACGAAAAAATATTTCATCATCGACTTGGTGGTCTCAGCATCTGCCAAAAACACTCTGAGAGTAAATAAAACATAGTGAATTTTTGAAGCCCGATATCTCAAGTTCCATAATTATTTGGGATATACCACTTATTGCGTTTAATTAGGGACATGTTAGGCTACAATTCGTATATAGTGGGATATTTGCAGCAAGTTTCATCTTTCCACAATATCGGCCATCCTACTCAGACATTGTTTAAACAAAGAAGGTGTTTTTTTTTTCCAAAATTTTTTTTTTAATTTTCAAAAGAAAATCCGTATTGCCTGGGCAGCTGTTCCACTCAGGAAAGTGTGGAGTATAATTTTTAAGGAACGGAATCGTATATTTGGATGATTTCTTCCTAGACTATTTTTTATAATTTCTGTTAACCACTTAACAGTGTTCTGTTAACTTTAACATTAGCTCTGTAAAAAAATTTTTGGTTTTTGTCTTTGCTAGTTAAATTTCAATTTATCTTCACACACATAATCCTGACCGAGGGCTTGATATAACGAATTATGTATGTATGTATGTATGTATGCAAACATACAAATTAATAAATAAATATGTAGTGACAAAAATATTTACATTTTGCCTAAGGGCCTTTACAACACCTCTCGTTTCATGTTATTGTTTATGGTTTATTTGTTTTATTTTTAAAATAATTTTCATAATCACTGGTCTTAATATATGATGTCAACAATGAGCGATTTATTATAAACTTATGAATTTAATTAAGGCACTCACAATAGTCGGCCAGTATTCAAAACAATTTTTTTTGTTTGTTTTTTGTTTTCGTTGAAAATTGTTTACATTTTCGGTGTCTGAAAACAACATCTTCTAGAGATTTGTTGAAATAAATTTTATTGCAAATGATGGTGTGAGAATTTAAGAATTCCTACTGTGTGTGTGTTTGTGTGTGCGGAACATCGCTTGTTTTGGATTTCTTTCTTTCTTGCTGTCTCAATCGTTAAATACTTGATTTAATAAAATAAAGAAACTTTACGATATCGTGAGAATAACTTTTATTGTGTTATTCTGTGTACAACAATACATCTGTTCTTTTTTCTTTCTTTCTTTCTATCTTTCTTTCGGTTTTGAAATGTTTTCAAATTGAAATCAACGCTTTTGTTTAGAAAGAAGCTTTTGTTAGACTAATGTCAACAGATTTTTTTCTTTTTTCTTCATTTTATAAACGGCAGTTATATTTGAAAAATAATCGTTTACTTATTTACTCCCTTACTTACTTACTTAGTTGGTCATTAACAAACCGATTAATGGATTTCGATCTGCCTTAACACATCCTACCAGGCTGCCTCTCTGCTTCTTACGTGTACACGTCAGTTGGTTACACCAATCGATGATAGGACGTTTTCGATTTGGTCCTTCCAACACAAACAAATTCTATAAATCCCCGCATCAAACAACCGCCTCGCCGTATCATTCTTCTTCATACGAAAGACATGGCCGAGTCAGCGCAGCCGCTGAATGTTAATACGCTGCGCACCGTCCATGTCATTAAGAAGCTCATATAGCTTAATGTCATCGGTTCGTCAGGACTTTCCTTGCGAATACTCTCAAGGCTGCTGCATGTGCTTAATAGTGTCCATGGCTCCGAGCCAGAAAAAAACAGAGAGTTTTTGTTGTACGAGAAAGGTCTCTGCTACTCAATCGCCTATTGAGACTAAAGTAGCACCTTTTGCGAAGAGTGATCCTGCGCTTGTGCTTCAGACTGACATAATTTTTTGTGGTAATGGCGGACTATATCGAAAGTAAAGTTATCGGCCTTAATCTGGGATCCAATAAGCCACAAGTCCCTTCTTGTCAACAACATATACTTTGTTTTGCCTTCATTTACTGTAAGACCCCATTTTTGTAGACTCTTGCTCAATAGCACTAAAGGCAGCAGTAACATATCGCTTGGTGCACCCTCTGAAATCAATGTCGTCGGCTTTCGCAAGTAACTGGATGCTGTTATTGCCATTGCGATGCAGTCCCGCTAGGAATTGCGCAACGTCGTTCTGCATTGCTTCGCTGGTATTCTGAGTTCAGACATAGCGGCTAAAACGTGATCCGTTATATGGCTATCGAGGGTTGCCTTATAGTTAACAAAGAAATGGCATGTGACGACTTGTTTTTCGCGCGTCTTCTTCAGGATTTAACGTAGTAATCAATCAAAAATTCCCTGTTAAGTAAAATATGCAAATTAAAGTAAATTTTAGATTTTAAAGCTAAAACCCCTAAACGGATTTGTTAAAAAAAAATTATATTTTTGGTGTTAACCTGTGTATTCAAATGTAAATGATTACTGCAAAAAGATTTCGTATGCGGAAATGTTTGAAATGCTGGTTAGACAAGTTCCTCTATAAAATATTTTTACAGTGACTAGTTACATCAATAACTTAATATTTACATCACAAAAGTGTTTGTTTTTTATAATTTGAATACAAATCGAAGCCATAAATTTCAAATGGTTATTCAAAAAATATTTTGCTAATGATAGGTGATGTAAATATAGTCTACCAACTGCTCCATCTCATATCTTCTTGTTATCAGTGTGTTTGGCATTAAGTTACCGACAAGCAAAAACAATGTGTGTGGATTGAACAGTAGGGTCACATCTAATACTCTAACAAATCGTTCAAAAATATAAGTTCTTATCACCGATTTAATTAAAAGTACTCACGAAATCAAATCATTACCAAATCATGAAGAAAGTTCAGGCCTAACACAGAATTGTAGTTGATTAGGATTGATTTTAGTAGAGGTAACTCTACAAAATTTTTATTTTGTAGAATTAACTCCACAAAAATTTTTATTTGAGATTTAATCACTGGAATCGATGATTATATCGCTATAGTCTAGAGGGTAACGTGTTGTCTTATTAAACGAGAGACCGTGGTTCAGCCCATGGCTCAAACACTCAATTTCGACATCCTCGTGTGAAGTAATATTCTGATCAGCCAGTGCGATGGGACACATGAAAACAAATAGTAATCGGAGAGAACCAAGTTTGATTTTTTTGGCGATTTACGATTAATCCCTATTCCCTGTCTTATACTTTGATTGTATCCTGAACCTATTTTGCTTTGTGTTTCTAGGTGTATTGTCATGTTGCAAAATTACTTTGCCATTCCTTGTGGTCCATTCTGGTTATTTTTCAATGGAATCGTGATCATTTTTTCTGGGTAGCGATCTGTTTTAAAACGTTCTAAGAGCTCGTGGTGTTGTCTTCTTGTCGAATCGACCTAGTTTTGTAGCCAAATTTGATGGTTGTCCCGGATTAAATCATTTTTAATCGCTAGTCACAATTTGAAACAACATTTCACCAGCAGTTTATCGGTTTTCCATCGGTCTCTCATTTTATTCAGGTGGCATACATTTTCCAGATCTTTGGTTCTTTTCCATAACTTTTAAACGATCAGAAAATGGTTGTTTGTTTGTTTGGTGCATCATTCAGAAGCTCGTGATATACCACACTTTCCTGTCTACCTACCGTATCGATCTAATTATGTGGTCAAAGTTAGTAGGTGTCCTTGCTTAGCTCATGATGTTTTCCGTTTAGGATTCTGAAAAAAAAAAATCAATTTTCCATCATTAGTAACACTTGGCTGGAAGCACTGACATTCGTAAGCGTTTTTGAATCAAAATTTCACAAATGGTTTTCCGTTCATTCAAATCAGGTGGCATCCAGAATTCCAGAAATTTGGATTTTTTTTCAATAGCTTTTAAACGATCAGAAATTGTTTGTTGTGCAACATATAACATTGCTGCCATGTGTTTCTGGTTCTAAGTATCATCTTTGTTCGATACATGCATACATACATACATACGTATGTATATACTCTATACATACATAATTGATCATTACAACCCTTCAATCAGGAGTCGCTTCTTACATCACTTATGTTGTGTGTTTGTGTCAATTTTATACGTGACTGGTGGGACTTACAGTTTAAAATCAACTCTGAACGACAGAATTTTTGAGAAACTTTTTCATGGCAATTTTATGCATTCTCAGAGTTAATGCCAGAAATCTGCGTTTTATGGAACATGACTAATATGGGATTTGAACCAAGAGTTCACGTCTAATAAGCCAGCACACTATATACACTATTAAACAACGGCAACTGCAATTCGGTGTCTCGAAACTTTCTTGCTGCACTTTCAGGTTCTTCATTTACCACATCAAACTATGTTTGACAGACATCATTGCCAACACAAACAAAAAAAGTCCGTTTACAACAAATATTCCCTATGGCGACTTTTTAGCTTGCAGCTCACTTCACGTACACATATTACAACGAATTAAAATACAAACGAAGTCAAATATGCCTGCAAATGTATTGTTTTTATTACCAATTAATTGATGAACAGTTTCGTGTTATAAACTAATTAAAGACGATATTTATTATTAGAAAATAACTTTTATAATCATCATATAATAACCATCCACAATTCCTATGATATCATACTAAAAAAGAAGAATGAATTAACACTTCGCTAGCTATTCTTAAGTTTTTATGAGAATTTAATATCATTAACTAATTAAATAAAACCCAATTAGAGGCAATTACCTCTGAATCATAATAATTAAACTAAGTTTTTATTAGATTCCACACCGAGAATAAGATTTGAAATAAAACAACCGTTTTAACGCCATTTTAAATTCGTAAACATTTTTCATTTCTTTTTATTTTCAAAATGATTTTGAAAATATTCAAAGAGTCCTTTAATTACCATAAAAAGAAAAAAAAACACAATCGTTGCTATACTTAAAACATAATATTCTTCACTTAAAATTATTTTGGTTTCGTTAATGATGAGAGCATTTTTCCTTATCCGAATACTTTAAAATTCTTAAAAACTTTTTAGAAGAAAGTACCTTGAGGACGGGGATAATCGTAGCCTTTACCGCCGGTGCTGGATACATAAACATTGGATGAATCAGCATCATAAGAGCCGGAGGAGCCAAAATCGTTGTAGTCTTGATAACTGGCACTTGGTGTGTAAGAAGCGGCAGGTGATGAAGCAGAACCATAATGAGATGAGCTACTGTGGTGAGAAGATGTGGGAGCAGATCCATAAGAGCCACTGGAATAAGATGAGGAGTGATGGCTAGAGCTGGAAGAACCAAGACCAGAACCACTGCCAGAGCCATGACCAGAGCCATATTGTGATCCAGAACCACTTGAGTAGGAAGAAGAACCATGGCTAGAGCTGCCGGAACCATGATGAGAACCGGAACCACTACCTGAACCATGATGCGATCCAGAACCGGATGAGAAGGAGGAAGAACCGTGACCAGCACTACCAGAGCCATGGCCAGAGCCATGTCCAGAATTACCGGAGGAGGATCCGTGGTAAGAACTGCTGGATAAGTGTGAACCAGAGGAACCGTGGCCAGCACTACCAGAGCCATGTCCAGAATTACCGGAGGAAGATCCGTGATAAGAACTGCTGGATAAGTGTGAACCAGAAGAACCGTGACCAGCACTACCAGAGCCATGGCCAGAGCCGTGACTAGCACCTGAGCCATGTCCAGAATTACCGGAAGAGGATCCGTGTGAACCAGAGGATACAGGAGGAAGATATTCAGGGCCTAAATTGCCACTAAGACGAGAAGAAACACCTGAAGATCCCTTGTTCGAGCTGGTAACACCGTAGGAAACTGATGTGTATTTACTAGCGCTGCCGGAACCCGAAAGTCCTGCACCACCATGTCCACCATGGCTACCACTGCCAGACGAGTGTCCGGAGCCACCATGACCGCTGCCTGAACCGCTTCCGGAGCTGCCAAACGATGATGAAGAGTAAGAGCCAGAGGAATGGCTACCAACACCGCTACCATGGCCAGAGCCACCGAATGATGAACCACCATGACCGCTGCCTACACCGCTACCAGAAGAGAGTCCAGAGCTGCCATAAGATGAAGAGGAGTAACTGCCAGAGGATTGGCTACCGCTACCCTTACCACCGTGTCCGCTACCATGTCCAGAACCACCGAATGAGGAACCACCATGACCGCTGCCTACACCACTACCAGAAGAGAGTCCAGAGCTGCCGTAAGATGAAGAGGAGTAACTGCCAGAGGATTGGCTACCGCTACCCTTACCACCGTGTCCGCTACCATGTCCAGAAGCACCGAATGAGGAACCACCATGACCGCTGCCTACACCACTACCAGAAGAGAGACCAGAGCTGCCGTAAGATGAAGAGGAGTAACTGCCAGAGGATTGGCTACCGCTACCCTTACCACCATGTCCGCTACCATGTCCAGAGCTGCCGAAAGATGAACCACCATGACCACTGCCTACACCGCTACCGGAAGAGAGTCCAGAGCTGCCGAAGGACGAAGATGTGTAACTGCTAGAGGAGTGGCTACCACTGCCGTGACCACCATGTCCGCTACCTACACCACTACCATGTCCAGAGCTGCCGAAAGATGAACCACCAAGACCGCTGCTAGAAGAGTGTCCTGCACTGCCGAAAGATGAACCACCATGACCACTGCCTACACCGCTACCGGAAGAGAGTCCGGAAGATGTGTAACTGCCAGAGGAGTAGCTGCCACTGCCGTGACCACCATGTCCACTGCCTACACCACTACCGGAAGAGTGTCCAGCACTGCCGAAAGATGAACCGCCATGACCACTGCCTACACCGCTACCGGAAGAGAGTCCGGAAGATGTGTAACTGCTAGAAGAGTAGCTGCCACTGCCGTGACCACTATGTCCACTGCCTACACCACTACCGGAAGAGAGTCCAGAGCTGCCGTAAGACGAAGAGGAGTAACTGCCAGAGGATTGGCTACCGCTACCCTTACCACCGTGTCCGCTACCATGTCCAGAGCTGCCGAAGGATGAACCACCAAAGCCGCTACCAGAAGAGTGTCCAGCACTGCCGAAAGATGAACCGCCATGACCACTGCCTACACCGCTACCGGAAGAGAGTCCGGAAGATGTGTAACTGCTAGAGGAATGGCTACTACTGCCATGTCCACTGCCTACACCACTACCATGTCCAGAGCTGCCGAAACCGCTACCAGAAGAATGTCCAGAGCTGCCGAAAGATGAAGAGGAATGGCCAGAACTGCCGAAAGATGAAGAGGAATGGCCAGAACTGCCGTGGCCCCCATGACCGCTACCTACACCGCTGCCAAAGGATGATGAAGAGTAACTGCCAGAGGAATGGCTACCGCTACCGTGGCCAACACCGCTACCGGATGAAAATCCAGAGCTGCCGTGACCGCTTCCGGAGCTTCCAAAGGATGACGACGAATAACTGCCGGATGAGTGGCCAGCACCACCTACACCACCATGGCTCCCAGATGAAGAAGAGTGACCGGAACCACCATGACTGCCCAAACCACCAGAAGATTGGCCAGCATAAGCACCGGAAGAATAACTGCCACTACCAAAAGATGATGAAGAGTGACCAGAACCTGATGAGTGGCTGCCATGACCGGAACCACTACCTAAACCATGAGACGAGGATGACTGCGTATAACTGCTATGAATTGACGAAGCACCAAAGTCACCATCAGAGAATGGTGGAGCACCCTCAGGATAATTGTAGCCCAAATGTGAGACATCAGCTACAGCCAAGGCTACAAATGCCAGACCGATTAAAAAGAGTTTCTATAAAGATAAACGAGAGAATCCTTTGTTATTATTAATCCTTAAGCCATTTGAATGCAGAAGTAGAATGTGTATTTACACCTGTGCTTACCATTCTTTGTTTTTCTGATTGTTTAGCGTTATGATTCCAAGTACGGTCAAATGCTAAATATTATCTGATTTGTGAAATGCTTAAGTTTTTATATTGAATACGTGTTCATAATCTCTGTTCTGTTTTATTCTCTACTGAGTTCATCAATTTTTGGCAACATTGTCGTCATCATCGTCATTTAGAATATTCGCTTCTGTCATATTCTAGTTGATGGGTTTGTTTGTTTTGTTTTTTTTTTTTTTGTTTTCTAACTTCTCTGATTATTTGCTGCCAGTTTCTTGTGTTACTAGTTTAAGTAATCGAAACACCTTTGGGGAAGCAGAGCGAATAATAATAATAAAAAAAAAAATTCTTCAAAATATCAATCGTCACCCCCCTTTATCCCGGAATTAGTGGTTGGAATTGAGGTTGTGCGGTTAAATTGGCCGCAGTTAATGCTTCCAGTGTTGTTTGATTTTTTTTTTAATTTTTTTTTTGTTTATAAATCTTTTAATACTTTTTAATTTTATTCATTGTTTTTGTTTTCTTCTTCTTCTTCTTCTTTTATCTATGTATACATAGGTGATTATATAAATGACCAGTTGTTGTCTCATCCTTAGAAATTTTGACATTCGCTTGCTTGCAAGTGTATTTGTAGCGTGTCTTTTATTGTGAAATATCGCTTGTTGTTGTACTTGTTGTCTTCTTTTATAGTTTTATTCTTTCATTTCATTTTATTTTATATTTTCCCCTTTATTTAATAAAAAAAAAAATAGCAGCTACAAGGCTAGAACATAGTATATGGGTTGGGTTTAAATGGACATTAGCTTCTGATATTGAGTTATGCCAATGGGAATATTTCAATAATTTTAATTGTTCTTTTATTCATATTGTGAATAGCAAGGTTTTTGTTTGGGAACTGAAACTAAAAACCCCACTCCCCTCACTCACAAGAAGTATTAATGTTTTCTTTTAATTAGTTAGTTGAGCTCAACCATTTCACTTGATCTTGATTAGACAGGCGTATAAAATTTGAATTGTTTCTGATATTGATACCCGCATCAACCCATATAAAAACAATGAAGGTGATCGACCTGAAATTTAATAAAAAATAATAATTAGCTCGCCTGCATCATTCAGAAAATATCATACATACATACCTTCATACAGCCCTTCAGTCAGGCTTACGATCTAGTTTCTCCCAGTACGCTTGTCCAGGAGTTGTGGAACCTACAGTTTGAAGTCGACTTCGAAAGGATAGATTTTTGATAAACTTTTCATTTCAATTTTATTTCATTCTCAAAGTTTTTGCCAGAAATCTTCTTAGGGGAAGTCGCCGATATTTGGCATATTTGGTGTTAATGGAGAAATATGCCCTCGAGTTTAAACCGTGGCCTCTCATCTAATAAGCCAAATCACTAGTAGACTAGACTACGGCGAATTTAGTCATTGATACTCTAGCTTTTAATTGATTTTCAATTAAAAAATGCTAAAAATGCTTAGAATTCCTGTTGTATTCTTTCTTGCTACTGAACATTCGATTTTAAAATTGCGACTAAGAAATTTTGTTCTGAGGAGGAGGTACGTTTCCAATGGAAACCTTGGAATTTACACTGATGAGGGACAGCGTAGGCTGTAATGGTACCTTTATTAAGAGTCCTGATATTAAACTTTCTTGAAAGCTGCCGGATCCACTTCAGTGTTTTACAAGCAGAGATCATAGCAGTTTTGAAGGCGGCACAATGCTTGTTGAGTGGCGGGTTTTTCCCTGATTACCAGGCTGCTCTTAAGTTCCTAACAAGCGTAGTTTCAACGTCCGTTCTTGTCCATGAATGCCGAGGTTTTCTTGGTGAAATTACAAATCATTCAAAAGTAACTCTTAAATCGTATGGCCATAGATTGCACAATGGCAATCCCTACGGGCTCAATACTTTAGATGTTCAGCTGAAATTATTTAAAATGAAATATCTTTAAAACATTGCAAAAAATGAAAAAACGAACTCTTCGTTTGCTTACAATCAATCACAAATTTAGTCGTGTGTTATTCAATTCACTTGTAACTTATTTTGCCACAGACTAGCTGCCAGACAATTCAAAAGTGGAGCATCACTAACGTCTCATATTTTTCCGATAAGCCTTGTCAGTATATTATAATAATCCGTATTCTACTGGTCCTTAACTGAAATGTAAAAGGGGTATTTTTAATCGACTATGCCATCAGTAAACGATTGACGGACGCTAAATTAAGTAAGTTTCGATCAACTTAAAACTTACAAAGTGTACATGGAAAGTTGTTCAACTACAAGACACTAATTCAATATTATTTCCGTGTCGTTCATAAATTTAGTAATGGCCTCAGGAGAACTCCTCGTTGTTAAATTTCTGAGAATCATATACTCACATAAGGGGTCACCTAAAAGGCTAACAACCACTTTAATTACTCCTACCGCCTATTCATGCAGCAGTGATACGCTAAAGGTCAAACTCTCCTCATTGTAATTCATTTCATCGTTAAGTTAGTTACTGGGTTAAGAGCAGAGAATATTGAATTGTCTTCCACTTATAATAGAAGGCAAAGACTTATTACAACTATTATCCATTGTACCAGGATAGAAATTCATAACAATATTCGGGCCTCATAAGCTTCTTTAAAATTGCCTCACTAAGTTGAATGTCGTCTTCCTTTAGCAACTATTAGTACATTAGTATAAGGGGGCCATTATTACAACTTGCCGTTAAAGTTGGGTTTAGTTAAAGGTAACTTTAGCCAAAGTGAACTTTAAAGTTACATTTAACTTTTCTTTCGTTATTACAACTTACAGATAAAAAAAGTTAACTTTTTCAAAAATCTGGGAATGCTAATGCAATAATAATGAAAAACAATTTATCTGGCCGTTAAAAACCGCCCTTTAGTTAACGGAAAGTTGTAATAATGGCTCTAGATTTAAAAATATTATAAAACAGAAACGATTTGAAATTTTGTCAAATTTATTCCCTTGTTGTGAAGTACAATTGTTTCGGTTAGAAACGGAATATCATCTCATTCAGATGGCTGCAGCGACTGGCTTTACAGTACCTGATTCGATCAGAGTGTATGGGGTCATATCTCGGCAATCACATCGCGACTGTTGGCCTTGAAATGCTTAGTTATCTCTGGTTATCGTCCCACAGAAAATTGTCCAGCGGTGTCAAATTGCAGTTTGTTGGCGGCCATCAAATTAAACGTTCATCAAACGTTTGAGTCAATAAATCGATTGTGGCATGTGGTAGGTGGCAAGTTATGCCTTTCTGTTGAAACTAAATAAAATATAAAACAAAAAAATTGGTTATATTGGTACGATACGTGCCTCCATTGTCCCTAAAGGTTCCACCGTACTCGTTTTCAAGGAAATATGGGACAAAGATGCCTTCGCACCACAAAGTGCACCAAACAGTAACTCATAATGGTGTATTGGGCCAAATTTAAAGCGATAAATAGCCCACCGAATTCAAATTGTTGGAACTGGAACTTCTTTTAGCAGAATATCATCCGTCTTCATAAGCCATCAGATAGAATAGCAGCCAACTTAACGTCATGCAACGTAAATAAGGGGAGCAGTTTACATCTTCTGCAAATATCTCTTTTGTTATGTTTCTGTTTATGTAGACCGCACTAAAAATAAAACATTCTCTGAAAGACAAAAGACATTTTAAATCTATTTTCTTCACACTTTTTGTATAAATTTAAATGAAAATATTAAAACAAATAACGTTTAGAAAAAAATAGAAAAAAAACTAGTTCTTTGAGTAAAGAATAATAAATTTGAAGAATAAAAAATTTGTTTTTAAATGTGACAAGAAAAAAAAAATAACTTGTCTAGTCGTTAAAATTAAAAAATAAAATAAAAATAAAAAAATAATAACAACAATAAAGTTGTTAAAAACATTTGACCCATAACAATCAAAAGTTTATGAATTTCATTTTATAATTTTAAAAAGAAGAATTTATTGGAGCGTACTATTGATCTATTGTTTTTATGTTTGCACACATTCCTGTCTATTTAGTACATTCTCTCATTCCTCTCCCAATGTAAAATTAAATCGAAAACAATTAAAAACATGGTGGCTCTTGCACTATGTTTTGTAGATATTACGGACATTTTATGTTAATATCTTGCGAGATACTATGCTCTCCTGTGCTTTGAAAGATATGCCGCTAATATGTCTCCTTCAGCAGGACAATGACCGCAAGCAAATGCAAAAGAAGTGGCTTGAAATCTAATTAAAAGGCGCGCACAGTTGCGTGACCTTAATCCTATGGAGAACCTGTGGAAGGATATGAAGAAGGCTGTAACTCAATCAACTACTGGATAGCTGTCCATCAAATCTGGAATTCAATTTCAATTGATAGATGTCAAGACCTAGTGAATTCGAAGCCAAGGGCATATGAAATTTCAAAATTCAAAATGTTTAACATGTTAATGCTTTTCATTATAAACCAAATTATCGTAGTTTAACCCAATTATAAGGATCATTCTCAGGAGCTCGCTCTAGATAAATGCAGAATAAAAAAAAGCCCGCTACAAAGTGTTGAGAAAAAATCGGGGATGAAGCCTCCAGGGTGACTCACAGTTTCCATACAACAGTGATAGGACCTTCCTTAATCTATGAATGTCTAAGCAAAAATCCCATTAAAAAATCATGAAACGGCAGTGTTGCATTATGATAATGCAGGTTCAAAGGTCTTAGACACTTAGCCAACGATTTCGATAGAAGCTGTTGAGATGAGAAAGAAGAGAAGGCTTATTTTCAATAAAAAATGTACATTGATGTCTACTATATAGATGATAAGAAGGATTTGTCGCGCTCTAATGTTATTAGTCTAAGTTTATTTATCAGAAGCTTTGAATGACTCAGACTATAGGGCTTAAAGAAGAACTGTCCCTATGTAGTCTAAGTGACTTTGGGTCTTTCTTCTGTACCTACCCCTCTATCAAAGTCAATTACTCGAGGTGGATGAATCGTTTCAGAACAAATTCTCAAAAAACTAATATTGTTTCCGAACAAAATATTTGTGAATCCAGCTTAAGTGTCTCCAAACAATTTCTTTGGTTCTTTCTTCTCTACCTACCCATCTACCTAAGTCTTTAAATTGTAATTCGATACTCTTAGTATTTGTTTTTCTTTCTAAACAGACTTGGCTCATGGATATCATCCAGCCTAATAGAGACTGATTGAAGTGTTAAAAGGCATCTCTGTTGTATTACTCCAATTACAGGAACTGATTAAGACTGATGATTTCGTTGAGTATCTTCAACGTAGCAGGGGTTATTCAAATTATTTTCTGGTTTCGTTAGAGAGGCTGTTGTGATATAAAAGTTTTTTGGAAATTGTTGAACAGTGTTCTAGTAAATAGGCAGGACCTTCATGGCTTTAAAATCTAAAAAATGCACGAATGTGACAGAAGTCTTCTTAGGGTTACTTATTGTCACGCAAAAGCTTCTTTAAACTGCATAACCTGCCGCTCATGAATAAAGTCTACACATACAACAAGAAGTATGGTATTAGAAGTGAATTTTTAATACTGATCGAAGGACCAAAAATTTTATTAAAGCTCGGTGTTATGATTGCCAGTATCTTAACTGTGGTGTTAATTCAAAAATCAGTATTTGTATTGATTTTAAGAGCTGAATTACTTTGGAGGAATCAAGTAAACTTTATGTTTCCAGTAATAAAAAAAAGTGCCCTTATTTTGGAAGCAAAATGTGGATATAAAAAGTGCATTAAATTTCTCCATGATTACAAAAAACAAAAGAACAAAATTTTATGCATAAAAATTAACATTTTGGAAGAAATTCATTAAATTAATCGCTTTTTTTTTTTGCAAATTAAAATGAACAAAGAATGTTTTTAATCAAGAGGGCAATAAATCATTGTAGAAATTATTTTTTTTTTGTTTTTTGTTTTAATTTTAAAAGAAAAAAACGAAAAGAAATTTAAAAAATCAAAAAAACAAACACTTTAAGGCAGTTATTCCTGTTCAGTTCTATTTTAATTTTTAATCGAAATCAAGTAGTTAAACTAGTCATCTAAAAAAAATTAATCGTAGCAAGCTAAAAAAAATTTTATTTGCCATACTATCGTATCGTTTGGCATATACTCGTCCAATACCACTGAGTTTAAAAGTGGAACATGGAATTTTCAATTCAACAAGAAGATGACAAATAAACAACGAATTTTGATTAACCAGCGGCTGGTTTAATCGTTCTTAAAAACGAATTCTTATAAAATTTAATTTTAAATGTTTAATTACGTTTTATTAGCTCCAAACTGTGCCTTTTAATTTCCTTTAATTGCATACAGGATCCAATCAATAACGGTTTAATTACGGTCCAATCAATAACGGTTTAATTACGGTATCTTTTAAATTTTTATTCAACTACAGTTTTAATTATCAACACACCCCATTCGTATTTTTTTGTGTTTTAATGTCCAATTTGTCTTTTTTTTGTTCTTTTTCTTCGTTTTTATTTAAATTTTTTTCTTCTTATTTTTTTTGAATTCTTTTGTTAAAATTTATGGATTTAAAAATTACACAATAAATAGAAATAGAAACAAAACAAAACAAAAAAAAAAAAAAAAATAATGAAACAAGTTTTAGAACAACAAAAAGAAATTTCATTTGTTGATTAAGATGTCGTTGTCTTGATCGTCTGATGAGAAGGTTTGAAAACAACTAATGGCCAAATTTTTTGACGCACTGTATTAAAAATTACATGAAAAGATGTGAAATGCAGTACAGGAACTTGAAAGTTCTGTAAAGAATTTCTTTCGAAACGTTCTTCTTTATTAAAGAAGCACAATTAAAATATTTTGTAGAAGTAAAATATATTTCTGTTGGATTGGCTGGATAATAGTAATCAATTTGGAAGATAATAAAGATAGTAGTAGCTACAGATATGATCACAAAGAAAGCACAACTCTTAAAAAAAATACCATACTAATGTAGAACTAACATCTTCGTATCAAATGAGTACAGTGAACAGTACAGAACACGAAGTCAAATGACGACAGTGCAGTCTGAAGTCTTTTCGCCCGAACGGCGCCTAAGAGGCGAAATTAGTCGATATATATCAGATGGTGGGTACTAGATCCCTCAGCCTGAATACGTACAATCGTAGTAAAATTCCGCATTAAGATTAGTTTTAGGACATTCCATTTAGATATGCTGTTCATTGCATTGGTAATCTTTCTATCATAAAAAAAGAGTTTTCGCAATTTAACAATTTGATTTACAGTATGACGGCCATTCATAAGCCGTTTTTAACTAATGCAATGCGTTCTTCGCTTACTAAACGATTACTTACTAGATTAAGTGCAGTTCAGTTACTTCTAACATTTAAAAAATATGCTAAAGACTTCAAAATTCTAATCAAACTAGGTTCCAAATCAGAGATGTAGTGCACGCCTCCAATTTTGCAAACAACTTGACTGCCTGCATTAAACATTTCAATTATTTTCTGGAGAACAAATACATCGAAACGTAGTTTACATTTTAAAAAGGCTTCAGTTTTATTAGAAATTCAATCGGCAATCATTTAGAGGAATATCGTGGGAAAAACAAAATCACAGTTTAAGCACGGTTTTTGCGAACAACGCGACGGACAGCCTTGTATCTGTAACCTCCATGTTGACCTTGAGATTGAGAATAGGAGAAGTCAGCTGATGCTGAAGCTGCAGGAGCTGCCTGGTAATGAACGGGAGCAGGGGCAACATGATGGTGTACAGCAGCAGGAGCTGGAGCAGAATGATGGTGCACAGCAACATGGGCGGCAGCAGGAGCAGAATGATGGTGTACAGCAACATGAGCGGCAGCAGGTGCAGAGTGGTGTTGCACAGAAACGTGGGCGGCAGCAGGGGCAGAGAAATGTTGAACTGGAGCGGGAGCTGGAGCAGAGAAATGTTGAACTGGAGCAGGAGCTGGAGCAGAGTAATGCTGAACTGGAGCAGGGGCTGGAGCAGAGAAATGCTGAACTGGAGCGGGAGCTGGAGCAGAGAAATGCTGAACTGGAGCAGGGGCAGGTGCTGCTGGTGGAATGTAACTCTGCTTAGGAGCCGATTGAACAGCAAAGTTCTGAGCTGGTGCAGCGAAGGCAGGTTGTTGGTAATTGTAACCTAATTCGGATACATCAGCGCAAGCGCTGGCAATCAAAGCAAGAGCAATTACGAAAAATTTCTGGGAGGGGGAAAAGAAAGAAACATGAACAAACAATTAATTTGAGATTCTTTTTTTCCAATTAAATTCAATTTCAATTTACCATTTTTCTTCAATTCCTTTATAAAGTATGTTTAAAGTTGAAAAGGTTTTGTGTTAATGATTCAGTTGAACGATCATACTTTAATTTATATGCTCAGTTTCTTCCCTCCAGCTGCTACCGTTCGATTAGGTAATTAACCCTCCAAAGATTATGATGAAGAACAAACCAAGAAAAAAAGAATTAAAAAAAAGAAAGAGAAACAACATTAGAAACATAAGAAACTCTTAGTTGCGGAAGTGTTGTAGAAAAAAAGTCTTCTTCTGCCAGGTAAATTTATTTAAAACAATCTGCCAACAATTATGAATCTTTATATCGTATTATGCTAATTCACTACATACAGGTATACAAGCATACAATACAAGCTTGGATGGTATTTCAAAGAAGAAAAAAAAAGAGCAGCACGACGAATTAATGTAAATTTTTAAATGAATTCATTAATCATTAAATTCTACGTCAGCTTAACTTTGCTTTGCCTTGTTTGGCTTTACTTTGCTTTACTTGGCTCTACTTTGCATTTGTTTTGCTTTACTTTTGATTTAATTGCCTTAAAACAGCTGTAAAACTGTGTATAAGAGGCTTTTAAATAATTTCAGATCTCATTAGAAATTAAAAGTAATCTTCATTTTAAGTTCTCAATGAACTTCTTTTATTTTTTGTCGAATTTTAAAAGAATTTAAAAAAAAAGATCGCATTACATATTACAATACAGTGGCAACTAGAAGTGTGAAGTACAACACGGACTAAGAAAATATTGTAGGTGATAGGGCGTTTTGGCTTTAGAATATTAATTGAGATTAAGAAAGGATTCCAAAGACATTTGTGTTTCAATACTTGACGTTAAACAAGCCGTACTTCTGAGAACGCCTTGAAATCGTTGAATGCTTTTGCATTATTAAGCATACACGCACATGTATGCCTAGTTAGTCTTTACAACCCTGGCTAACGACTTATTTTCTCACACCACTTATATTGTATACGTTAATTTTAATACATGAGTGCCAGGACGTACCGTTTTAAGTCCACTTCAAACGACATCGTTTTGAGAAACTTTTTTCATGGCAATTTTATTTCATTCTTAGAGTTTTTGCCAGAAATCTGCTGAGAGGATGTCATTTTAGTATGTCATTTTGTTGCAGATATTTGACCTAGGTTTTGAACCGTTTTCTCAGGTCTAACGTACTACCCACGTACTAATTGACATAAATTATGCCGAATCTCTTAGACCGCCGCGAAAATCGATGCATATTGCTGCGAACTATTAAAAGCTAGAGGGAATTAAATCTAATATGAAATGAAAAACTGTTCCCACACTCAATCATTTGTTAGATATGATAGAGAAAATTATAGAAAACTTTTTGCCACAAACTAAATTTCAGATGCAAAAATTATAAAGATTTTGGTTAATAAATGATGGTCAAAACGGTTTGAAATATTGACAAATTTATTCATTTGTTGTGAAGTACAATTGTTCCGGATAGAAGTGAAATATTATCGTATTCATATGGCTGCCGCGGCTGGTCTCTTAGTACCTTATTTGATGGAACCAATTTTCGTGCACTTTTTCGAGTGTTATGGAGACGTATCTTAGCAATACCATCACAGATGTTGGCCTTTAAATGCTTAATTGTATTTGGTTTGTCAGCATAATAGTATTCTTTAACGTTCGCTCTCACAGAAAATAGTCTAATGGTGTCAAATGGCAGCATCTTGGTGGTTAATTGACATTACCATTTCGATTAATTAAACGACCATCAAACGTTGGACGCAATAAATCGATTGGGGCATGTGATGAGTGGCAAGTTATGCCAAACGCCGTTCACATTATTACATTAAAGCGGGTACGGAAGAATCCGTTATCATGGTGCGATAGATGTCTCCATTGACAGTAATGGTTACGCCTACCTCATTTTTGAAGGAATATGAGCCAATGATGTCTCCGCTCGAAAAACCGCACAAAATAATGACTGGTAATGGATACATTGGCTTCTGTAAAACCACGTGTGGGTGTTCTGAGGTCTAAATATGGTAATCACTATGAAGATGAGCTTCATTCGAAGAGATGACTTTTATTTGG
>QOCX01000518.1:43944-61987 GCA_005959815.1 Sarcophaga bullata
CTAATAAATCCTAATATTGCTCAAGCGTATATCGATTTATTACGTTCAGTGGAGATGATATACAGAATTTTGTAACAGAATAGAGTAATATAAGTATTGCCAAATTTAAATCGATAGATGGCCCACACGATAGAAGCAATATTACCATCAAAATCCATTAAGTATTGTAACATAATAGTTGACTTTCATCTACAACGTTTGGTCCAGCGTAATGCCAACTGTAGTAGTAAAAAGTTTTAAAAGACAAAAGTATGGAATCAACATGTGAGGCAGCTGCAGCGGCAGACCTAAAAACTTTCAAAATTATATTATTCTGTAAAGGAAAGTCAAGAAATCTCGAAGCAAACTAATTCAAATATGATTTCTTTGTAATTTTATTATGACAATGGTCGGAGAATTCACTGACAAATTCAGATCACATGATATGGCCGTAGATCGTCATCAAATGACCGATTATTGTTGCGTTATTCAGATAAAAAAAAAAAAACTGGCTATGAATTAAATTTAAGTTTCATTTCTATTATATTCCTGTAGTCTTAAATCTAGTCTCTTGCTTTGAGAAGTTGCTCTCTTTTGAAGATTTATTCTACCAAGTTGAAGTTACGACGCAACTTTTTCACCATAGACGTTCTTTACTAGAATTTATTCTTTACAAAGCTTAAGTCTGCTTCTGTTAGGTATGTAAATGCGATAATTGTTTTAAAGTGTATCTTTAATTATTGCACATACTATACACTACATACGACCCTTAGCCTTTCAAAAATCATTGATTTGGAATCGTAAGAATAAGCCACGAATTTGTTACAATTTTCGAATATGGTGTTTCACTGCTATTCTATTAAAATCGAATTTATTTCTTTTTTCAAATAAATCCTGTTTTATTCGATTAACTAATTTTAGCAAATATTGTAGTTATAAAACAATAAAATACCTAGACACATACACATAAACACGCACGCATATAGTTATCATAAATTAATAGCATCATCGTTTATAACTTGTGATAGGCCTCTTTTTAAAATTTGAATAACCAAATTCATTGGCCGCATAGCATAACTATTGACTGATTTTTGTTTTGTTTTTATTTTTTTTTTATTGGTTTAATTAATTTAAAAATACAATTTCAGAAACTTGTTATTGTTTTAATTCATTAATTCGTTTGATTTTAGTACTTAAAAGCATAAAATCAATAAAATTTGAAAAAAAAACATGAAATTCAAGCATATATTTGACAATTTTAGCATAACGCTTTATACATACATACGTATTATTTATGGCCTGCTATACATATGATTTTTATTATTAACCCTTTGGGTGCTCATTGCTGATTATTATATTATATTGGCCACGCTTTAAGCTCAATATGAGTTTTTTGTTTTTGACAGATCAGGAAGGACCATAGGGTTTTCTTTTTAATTCCTAGAACAAAGCATATTTTATTTTGCCAAAAGTAAACTTTAATTTATATGCTTACATAGCAAGCATGACAGACATGTGTGTGAAGTTAAATTCGAATTTGAAAATCCAACACGCAATCCATAGCAAAGTCACATTTGGCGTTAACAGGTCAAAATTTGTTCTTCACAGAACAAAATTTGATCTTAACAGAGCACTGTTAACTGTTTAACAGTGTCAATAAGTCGCTTAATCTTCTACTTTGTAATTATTGAAGACTATTGACATGAAGTTTATTTTTTATTATGATCATTATTATTTGTAAACAATAATGTTGAATTGAAAAGGATGGTTGCTGGAGATGGTTGACGAAATTATTCCAGTGGACTACCATGTACATATAGTCTGTATGGTGTACTATTACTTATATCTTCCAAAATGGCCACTGATCTTCTAGAGAATTTCCAATAAAGAAACTGATAGTTTCAAAGCCAATTTTCACAATAGTATATCACCTTATGTGGGACTACTTCACTGATTACATGAAAAGGCCTTGGAACGTTCCTTTGAGTATGATATGGTACTCCCAGACTTAGTATATGCCCTAAAATTAGCTCATAAGCAAGTGACCTTCTTTAGATGGTTACTGTTAAACCTCTAACAGTGCTCTGTTAAGGGCAAATTTTGCTCTGTTAACTCTAAATGTGGCGCTGCTAAAATTTGTGGATTGCGTCTTGGATTTTCAAATTCGAATTTATCTTTACACACATGTCTGAAACCCCATTTGACATGGGCTTTTTATGGGCTATTCTTTCCTTACCTAGTGGCTCTTCAATTTTCTCATGTGTTTATCGATATGTTGGTGTTTGTTGTCCTTCAGAGCATCTTGAATCTTTGTATTTTTGCAAAAATGAAGATTTCTGCTTAATCTCAAACCGAGTAAGAAGCAAAACGTTTGATATACGCGATACATACATACATACATACATAATTGGCCATTACAACCCTTCAGTCAGGATTACCACCTAGCTTCTCACTTCTCACACCACTTATGTTGTGTGCGTTAATTTTTACATGAGTGGCGGGACTATACGCGATACCCCCATGTTTATTGATGGCAAAATTTTTTTCTAATATATCTTGTACTAAGCTATACAATTATGTAATTAAAAGGAATACATCTGAACAGGAAATACTTTCGGAATGCAGGCTCTTTGGCCACAATTAAGAAAACAGGTTAATTGTTTCTAAATGGCATGAGCATGATTTTTGTTGTTAAAATATCTCATTCTTAATTTCAAACATCAGAAGCCTTTGATTTATTCTACCAAGTTGAAGTTGTCTTCCATCAACGTATGCAAAATTTCATTTTCATTGAGTTTAATAACTCCATGTCCTCTGCAAAGAATTATCTACAACAACAATAAGTCAATGATGGCAATTGTAATCTAGGTATGTAAGTAGAAAAGTTACTTTAAGGACCTTAGGGACACCAAAGTCTCATACAGTCTGTAACAGACTATCCTACAAATTTGTATGATTATTTCAAAAAAGAAATCTTATGGATTTCTGTCCTATTTGCCACATAAGTGCCTCCGGGGTCGTTAAAGGGCTAACTCAAAGCAAAAATTTTCAGAATTTCAATTCAACTATTTCCATTTGATGTCTGAAATGGTTAAGAGAATCGATGGCCATCCAATTCAAGATTATGTCTGCATAACAAAAAATAAAACTTGAAAGTAAATACGGTACTTATAAGTACCGTCTGGCGGACGGAAAAGGGCTAAACCTACAGTTTCGACTTGTATTATTACTTTTAGTTTCATTAAAAATTATATTTTTTTGTTTAGTTTTTTTTTTCATTCGATTTGTTTACAATCCTTTCACAGTAGCAGTAGTAAATTTTAAACGAAACCATGCGGCATTTATTATGACACTCATAATTTAAATTTTAAATCTTTGAATTTAGTTGTTTAATCTAAAAATTTAATTCAATTTAATTCTTAAAACTTAAAAATTGTTGGAAATACATTTTAATTACATACATATACTCACTCGTATTAGATACAGAGCAAGGACGGAAAAAATTATACAAAAGCATACATGAAATGAATGTAAATATTCGTGTAGAGGAAATTTTAATTCCAAAAAAACAAAAAAAAAAACTAATTCAAGCCTATAAAAATCCTGAATTTAAATTAAATAAGTATTCCTTAATGTGATGGTAGTGTCAATCAGAGGTCAGCAGCAATGAGTATTCAAAAAGATGACTAGATTCGAATCATACTCATACTACTCATATACAAAGTTTGAAGTACTCATCATACTCGTACTTAACAACACGTATGATGTTGTTGATTTCAACTAACCTGTACTCAACATATGCACCAGAGATCATCAATGAGTATTCAAAAAATGAGTGGATTCGAATCGAACTCATAATTTCTGATACTAATACGCATTCATACTTATTTTAATATCATGCTCATACTACTCATATTCAAAGTTTGAAGTACTCCTCATACTCATACTTAACACTGCGCATGATGTTGTTGATTTCGACTCTCATGCACGACTCACAAAATAAGTATGATTCAAGTACGAACACTACAATACTCACTAGAAAGTGGTGTTTAGCTCTATTTGCTGCTCTGTGTTTTTTGCTTGTGTGTCTTTTTTCTTTTGCTGCAAATGCAGCAATAACTAAGACAGTAAATTTTGTTCAATGATTCGAATCACTCGGAATCATTTATGAGTATTATAAGTATTCTTCTAAATTTATGAATCTGATGATAGGTGTATGAAGCAAACATATTTAGAATGTTATGAGTTTGATGTCAACGTTATACTCACTACCAAACGAGTTCAGGTTCTATCTCCATCTCTATTTCTCTATTTCTCATTAACATCCTTCTGTCTCAAACTTCTAATTCTACCTACTCTGTTGTTCATATTCCCTGGCCTAGCTCTTTTGAGATTGAGCCGAACTAATGTAATACGAATTACCCACTTTCATCCAGCATACGGTCAATCTCCGAATGATGTCGGATGAATAGAGTTGATTTCAATGCGCCATAGGCCCAGTGTTGCTTATTGATACATGATCTCAGCAATAATATTCCATCAGCTGTATCTGTCGGTCGGTGTTGAAGTCGCCGTAGTCTAGTAGGTAGTGTGTTGGCTTATTAGACGAAAAGCCAGGGTTCGAATTTCCTCGGCTAGACATAAAAAACGAAACGAAACGGCAGATTTCTGGTAAAAACTCATGTATAAAATTAACACACACCACATAAGTGGTGTGAGAAGCTAGGTCGTAATCGTGACTGAAGGGTTGTAATGGTCAAATTATCTGTCGGTAGTGTAAATAGTCAGAAGCTCTTGATATTCTGGATATGAAAATTCAATGTGACATTTCCTGGTCAAAAGATTTTTCAAGTGTCAAAAGAAGTATTCAAATGTCTCGCTGCTTAAGACGGTACAAGCAATACTTCACTTCATCTGATCATCTTACTAATTACACCACTTATAGCCGACCAAGAATGGTACACAATCATCATAAGTCCTCTGGTCTGAGTACAGTAGAGAGCGAAGATGCTTATTAATGACAGTAGGATATTCACCTCTATTGATTGATTGGAGCATCGTCGCAATGTGGCTTGTGTTTCACTGTTCTATCGCTACTATAAAGGATTTTACTCGGGCGAAATAAGGGGACTTGTTCCCGAAAATCATGTATTACTACGTAAAACTTGTCTTTCTCGGCGAGCATATTCCTTTGTGGTCAACTGACCAGTGGATCACACACTATATTACAAACAGAATTTGTTGTTTAGTCGGACTATCTGTATGGTCCGACCTGCAGACGTCTTTCCTGCCACTAATGATATAAAAATTCTCAACAATTCCCGTAATGTACTGCATGAGTAGGGGTCATCCCCTCAATGTATTAAGAATATCGTTGGTTCGTCTTTAATAGTGCAATATTCAATTCAAGATGAGAAAATTAATCAAATCGACACAACAATAAATACAAAGCTTTTTAGTTTGTTAAATTCATTTGATTAAGAGCCAAAAAATACGCTACAATATTGCTTGGCTTCAAATAAACAAATAAAATTTAAATTCCAGTTAAACAAATTCATTTTATAACATATGCTTGGGCAGTTAACAAAAGTAACGAAACAAAGTACGTTTTTGATTTACCAGCATCAGTTATAAGATACCCTACACACTACAGTTAAATAGGATGTAAATTTGATAGGGTTTAGGATTACAACCCGTCAGTTAGGATTACGATCTAGCTTCTCACAACACTTATGTTGTGTGTGTTCAATTTTATACGAGTACATGAGTGGCGGGACCTATAGCTTAAGGCAGACTCCAAGCGACCGATTATTCGGCAAGTTTTTCATGGCAATTTATTTACTCTCAGATTGTTTGTCAGAAATCTGTTAAGAGGTAGTTGCCAAAGAAATTTTTTTTCTTATTTAGAAGCTGAGGTTTGAACAGTTGCATCCCGTCCGATAATACAATACCCAATAGACTCTGGGGGACTAGAAATTACTAGAAATTAAATTTCATTTTCATTCAATAGTTTTATTTCCTTTCACAATCAAAAGAATGACAAAAAAACTTTACAAACTTAACAACAAATGGATCAGTTAGTGTATTCAACTTACAACTTCAATTTACGCACAGTCTGGTAACCATTTTCGGTTAAAATTTCTGAATCTTCATAATGTCTCTGTGGTGGTTGAGGTGGTACCAAATCTTCTAGTCTTGGGGCAGGTGGTGTAATGATATGTCTTTTGGGAGCAATTTCTTCAGTGGGTGGCAAATAATTATTGCTGGGAACTTCTTGAGGTGTTGGTGGTAAATACGATGTACTGGGTGCCACTGGCTTAGGAGGGAGAACAGGAACTGGTGGTATGTAAGTCTTCTTGGGAGCAACAACAGGAGGTAAATAATTATTGCTAGGCATAGGTTGTGGTGGTATATAGGTTTTCTTAGGTGCCACTACGGCTGGTTCGGGTGGCAAGTACATGGTCAAAGGCAATGTTTCACTTTTAACAACAACCGGCGGCAAATAATTTGTTTGGGGTGCAGAGAATTGCTGGGCCACAGGTTCAGGTGCATGATAATCATAACCTAGATGAGAGACATCTCCCAAAACTCCAGCAGCTAAGGCCACAAGAATTAGTAAGGATTTCTGTAAAACAAAGATTTCAATTTCAAAACGAATTAATCGCGTATGGTTTTCAATTGCTTACCATATTGTTTGTATTGCTTTGCTACGGAAGACTTGTACACAAATGATGATGTTTGACTTGAATTGTAATGGTTTTATATATCTTCAGTCTGAGATTGGTTAATAATTTCCGATATTTTACTTCAAATAAACATTGTTTCGCTTTTGACTAATCTAACCCTGAACTTGATGTTGCTTTAAATGAATTTAACGCTTTAAATTCATCTTTAATTGATGGTCAGTGTTGAAATACTTACGACACATTTAATGATTTTTTAAATGATCTTTTAAAGCGATAACATAACAATGAAAATGAAATGTTTAAACTTTAATTTTGTTTAACAATACATATTAATTATACCAGGCCATCGGTTTGTTTGTTTGTTAATAAATTTCAAATCTTTTGCTCACTTTTGCTTCAATGATGTTTAATTGTACTGAAGCTGACATTCATTGAAATTCATATCATTTTCGTGTATCAAAATATTTCTGTTAATTGAAGTAAATTGAAGTAATTCCTGTTACTGTTCTGTTTCTTAAAGCATATTCATTTTACTAATGATATCATCATTATTGGTGGTGTTGTTTCATATAACAACACAGTTTCTATTGAGAACATGAACAGTGTTGCACTGCTGCACAACGCGTACATACATGTTGGCCATCAAACGCATAATTGTCTCTGGTTTGCCGGCATAACACTTTTCTTTAACGGCCCTCAACAGGAGATTGCTACACAATTGATTGTGGCAAGTTGCACCTTCAATACCTTGAAGAACGATTACAAAAAAAATCGATTATCATAGTGAGATAGGTGTCTCCATTGACCGTAATGGTTGCGTCTTCCACATTTTCATAGAAATATGGTCTAATAATGCCGCGACTCGACAAACCGCACCAAACAGTCACTCGTAATGGATGGATGGATGGTTTCTATAAGACCGCGTGTGGGTTTTCTGAGCTACACATGCGCTATTTTTTGCTTATTAACGTATCCATCCAAAATGAAAATAAGCTTCTCCCGAAAAGTTGATTTCTTTTGGTAAAATCGGCATCATGGTTCACTTTCTCTTTGGCCCATCCAGCGAAGTGGAAACGAAGCAGGCGGTTTCAACTTTTGGACCAATTGAATTTTGCGTAATGTTCAGTCCTTGAGAACGATGACGAGCCTCAGCTTCGATAGTTTCGGATGTATGCACTGGATGAGCACGCTCACATCTTGACGGATAAACAATGAAACCAGTTCCACGAAATTTAGCAATAAACTTGCATATACCGGGCAGTTTCGTGTAATTTCTGACCAACTGTAGGCTGGCGCATTACAATAGAAAAATTCGTTAAACTAACGAATCCGCTTTAGATTAGTATGCTCAATTGCTCTTTGCCTCTTAGCGACAACTACAACCTCTTATCGTGGACTATGGACTACTTTACACCATCCAAATTATATATTTTTTACACACGCGTCGATACCTGCATTTTGACGTCGAATCCAAACTAGAAGCGTTATAAAGACATTAAATTTATACTCAGACCTTATGCCAGAAGGCTGTTTGCTGAAAGAAGTATTTTTCCTTATAAAATGTCGGAGCAGGTGTTTATACTCTAGACATCTGGTCTAGTAAACCAATGGACTGCACAGTAGACTACCACAATAATATCCTAAATCTTCAACAACCAACTGATTGTTGCTAATACCAGTGTCCACACATTGCCTTGAAATGGTGAATAAGATTTCTTATTGGTATGAAACTCCCAGCCTTAACTACTCTAATAAATCAACGTTCACAAACTTTAAGAAATTTTTGCAATAAACAAAAGACTTAGGAAACAAGCACCATGTCATATTTGAATTTTAATTCCAATGCAGCAGAACATTTTTTAAATTTTTTTTACTGAACTTCCACACTAATTTTCCATAACATTTCTGTTTCTTTTTGCCATTTCGCTCCTTTCTCTGCACGTAGCTATTTGTACTGAATTCCGAAATATATTTCTGTGAGCACACACATTCATTTAACTTGTAGAAACTCATGCATTTTCTGTGGGACTTGGTATAATTTAAAAATTATCTGCAACGATGATGCTTACTTTTTGCACAATGGCTACGTCCGCTAAAAGAATTTGCAAACTTTGTTGTGAAAAGCAGCCCGAGTTGTGCAAGAGCTGTCAGTGCATACTGAACTTGCGACTGTTTGTAGCGGTTTGTGGACTGCAGTTATATGGGATCGTACTTTTTCAAAAACGATGATAATTCCTAAGCTGCAGTCACAATCGCTGACTTTTTTTTTTTCCAAAATGAAACATAACGGTATCAAACGAGACCGTGGACCATGGGAAAAGTTTGGTGTGTAATTATGCCAGGCTGCCTCACAGCTTATAGAAAATGGAATGGAATGTTTATATAAAAATGATTATTTTTTGATCGCGGCAATGAACGTGCCAGTGCTGTCAATACAATAAGGTTTACGAAATATAGGCCTTAAAAACACAATACATAAACTACTAGAGACGCGAAACGCGTGAAAACCGTTGTCGGTTTTAAAATATTTTAAACGCACACTGCTTGTCTAAAGCACCAATGCAAAATTGTGGTCAAGCAATTGGAGCTCGGAATTTTTTTGTAGCCACTCACACTTAACACACACAAAGTAAGTGATTTCAGAAGCTAGGTTGTAATCCTGACTGAGGGGTTTTATTAGTCTCACATTTGGAAGAAGTATCAAAAAAATTCTTTCACATTTCCCAATGGAAATGCAGGCAAAAAGGATGCCAAAAGTAAATGGCAAACATTTATTTATCGACCTAAATATAATGTTTGTTTGTTTTGAAGTATTTTCAGATTTTTTTTCAAGCTCAAACTTCAAATGCTTAATCACCTGTTATAGTACATGGTAGTTGCATTTAATAAATCCCAGTTTTGACAATGAAAACTCTGACGAATGTAAAGGAAACCACATTTAAATAAGCCTTCTTTCGTCTTATACTAATAAGGGAAGATGGGTATGGACGTAGGGAGATTTTTTTCAACCATAACTTCTTGAAAAACTGTGAAAACACAAACTGTTATTCACACTTTATTCAATAAAATTAATAAAAAAAAGTGTTTGAAAACAAGCTCTTCAACTGGCTTGAAACAAAACATAATTCTTGAAATAAAAATTTAATTAAAGTTCCATTGTTATTGTTTCGCTAGACAGTTGGGAGACATTATCACACAATGGCAGTATATTTGATATGAAAACTCAACTGGAAATAAGCCTGCATCTCAGATGAATAGCATAAATTAGTTACGCGTATCAAGAACAAGAGAAACAAATTTTTTAATTATAAACTAAACCAGTTGCCAAGGAGTGTTTGATGTATTCTCTGCATCAAATAAATGTGACTGACCCACTGACAACATAACATAGAAAATATTTGACTACACAGTACACTAAACTTTAACTTCAACTTCAATATCAAAATTGACTGTCATGCTTGTATAGAGGCACTCAAATGGATTTAAATTGTATGAAACAAATGCTCACAATGACGAACGATATGATGCTGTCATATAACCACAGGCAGAATTTAAATAATCATAGCAAATCTATCATAAGCGTATATTTACGTTAAGCGTATCTTATTTTTATTTTAAAGGTAGACAGACGTGTGTCGTCTAACTGGTGTTTATAGCCGTTAAAATGAATACTTGATTCAACAAAAAAAAAAATTTTTTTTTTGTAGTTTTGGTTGCAGTAGCTTGTTTAACGCTTGCTCCAGCTTAGCATTTGATCGGTATTTAATTAAAAAAAAACAGATCAATCGCAAAAAGTCATTTAAACGTGTTTATTTTTAATTGTGGGATTTTATTTATTGTCTTTTTGTTCTTGCTTTTAAAACAAAACATTTGAAATTTTATGGTAAAACGAATTAAATAAAAATTTATTCCATTAACCAACAAAAAATAATAGCAAAAATTTATTAAAAATTCTAATACAATAGAATAAAACTAATAAATAATTGAAGTAATTATTATATTTTAAGAATTTATATTTCAAGAATCAAAAAAATTTCCAAATTGGGTTTTAAATTGTATACAACTGAGATATCTGTGAAGATAAATTTGAATTTGAATATCCAAGACGCAATCCATAAATTTTAGCAGTGCCACATTTAGCGTTAACAGTGCAAAATTTTCGCTTAACAGAACAAAATTTCCCGTTAACAGAACACTGTTAACTGTTTAACAACCAATTGTTCTCAGGAGTCGAACATCTTCGATCGGTCATCCTATCCAGACTTTGTACTATGTTAACATAGTGAATTTTTGAAGCCCGATATCTCAAGTTCCAAAATTATTTGGGATATACCACTTATTGGGTTTTATTAGAGACATGTTAGGCTACATTTCGTATATAGTGGGATATCCACAGCAAGTCTCAATTTACCACAATACCCATCATCCTACCCAGACATTGTTCAAACAAAGAAAGTGTTTTTTTCCAAAATTTTTTTAATTTTCAAAAGAAAATCCATATTGCCTGAGCAGCTGTTTCACTCAGGAACGTGTGGAGTATAATTTTCAAGGAATGGAATCGTATATTTGGTTGATTTCTTCCTTGACTATTTTTTTTATTTTCTGTTAACCCCTTAACATTGCTCTGTCAACTTCAACATTAGCTCTGTTAAAAATTTTGGTTTTTGTCTTTGCTAGTTAAATTTAAATTTATCTTCAGTTGCTTGTCAGCTTCTAAAGAAGAAGCTTTCAATTATACACTCAAAAAAATATTACAACAGGATTCACTATTTTCCAATGAAATTCACTAACAGCAATGAGAAATGTTTTCCATTTTTGAAAGAATATTTGTCAAGTTAAGTAGGCATTATTTAGGGATTGGCGCCGGACATTTTTATATATTTTCCATTACATATACGTATTATAAGGTAACACTTGAAAATATTACTAACAATTTTCCTCTAGGTTATATATGTACATGCCTCTCACAAATACACTCACATTTTTATAATGTTCTCTTTGTGCCGTCGCCTGCTTATAATGTCTTCTCCAAGCCTTTATGATGCTGCTTGATATCAACAAAAACAATACAGCCTTTGTACTTGCATTAAGGCGTTTCCTTTTGGGATGCAAGACCAATAATGAGATTGATTCTCATCATCACCGAATATGTATGCCTTAAGTCCGTTTGCAAACAACTGTTCCCACTCCAGAACTATTCGTCGCTTGTGCGGCGTATGGTGCATCAGTGTGGTACGAGACGGTTATGTCTGTTGTTGGCCGATATAAGGCTCTGACGTGTCAGAAGATTATTCTGCTGGCTTTTGTGTGCCAGTTTGCAGGACAGTTTCAACAGACCGTCTACAGGTATTGGTAGGTGTAGTACCTCTTGACTTGGAAGCAGTAAGTCGAGGTATTGCTTTCGAGATCACGAAGTGACTAGCACTTCTAGAGAATGATTGGCTTTTTGCTAATTATCTGGCAAATAGGCAAATGTTAGGAGTTTAATTTCTCTTTTCCATCAGTACTAGATAATTTAATTTTGGTATCACGTGTGTCGAGAGCCCCAGAGACTTGCCTCTGACCAACAATGGTGCGGCGCCCTAGTAGGAGTTATAGTTTAAACCCAAATCGCGAGGAGAGCGCCGATTGGTATGGCGTTACACCCTTAACCGTTGTCAAAAGAGTTTAGATAGTCTCGAACCCATAACCAAGAGGGAAGTCATGTCGAATTGCATGGTTTAGTGGTACCCACGTATGGTGATGTAGTAATGCATTGCTCAGGGCTACATCAAGTGTGCATGGGGGCCGCTGGTAGACGCATTGTTTCACCCGTACTTTGATCACTGTAAGGAAGTGCCATCATGGCGATACTCACGTGGACTAATGTTTCCACTCCACAAATACGTTCTGGAACGTTCAGCGGCGTGGGCTTGAAATATTTCATTGTGGAACCTACTTGGTTATGTAAAATTCTTAGAGCTTGCCTATATCCAATGTAGGAAACAGCATGAACAAAATCTAAACTTTAGTTTAGTTCGTCTTCTGACATTAAATATTGTAGCCTGTTAGTTAAAAAAAACGCGAATCCTCTTTGTTCGAAAATGATTTCTTTCAACTTATTTTTGTTTCTTTAATTTTATAAAAAAAAATAATTTTAAGACTGTGATATAACAGTTAAAGTAAATTAAATTGTTTAAATTGTTATTAAGATTTCTTGATTATTATTTATTTTATTCAAAAGCAAAGCCAAAACTTTCTAAAATGATATCAAAAAAAATTGGTATTTAATAGACTCGTGTGTAGGTAGGGGTTCATTATTGAATAGAATTTTTGATGAAAAATTAAAAATTAAATTAATTCTGCATTTTAAAAAGCATTTAAAAATATAATATCTAGACAAACCAGTAAAGAATCAATACACCATGAGGAATTAATTGTAATTGTGAATTTTATTATTTATTTAAACGAAGTTTTATCTCGGTTTCAGCGTTTAACCCTTGTACAAACTGGAGATTACAGGACACATAATTATTAGGTTTTTCTCATATTTAGGATAATTCACTAGATGCCCCAGGGAAATATTTTCAAATTAAATCAGCAAAACTAATGGTGGCTTGTACGTTTTGTTTATTTGTTGTTGGAACATATATGTCCCTGTAGTCACTAAAGGGTTAATGTATTGAAATTAAAAGTGCAATCTATTTGCAAATTAAAAAAACTAGCTCCATTTAAAGTTTCAACAATATAATTACAAAGATTACGTCCGCATTTCGAAATCCCATGAAACAATTTTTTTTCTTTTTTTGCCCATATCATAACTATTTAAATCATTTATAGAAATAAAATCCCAATATTTCCAAGAAATCTAAAATTAAAAGCAGAAGAAGAAGGAGAAGAAGAAGACAAAAATCAATAATAAAAACATAAAACGAAAAACATGTATTTCGTGTATAATTTGTTTTGAATCGATCGATCGGATAGTATCGATATACCATAATGGAATCTATTTTGGTGAATGAACTTTATTGTTTAAGAAATTTTGCGGGGTTATAAAATTTATTCATTTATTTATTTATTTATGTTGCGGTTCTTTTTTTTTTATTGATAAAACAAGTTTATTTTATAAAATAATAAATTAAATTTGCAAAAAAAAAAAAAACAATTAGGAAAGCAAAGATTTCAAAAAATAAGCAGGAGGATTTTTGTATAGGATTTCAATATTTTGTTCAGTAAGCACCCAAGCAACCCTTCAAGTCTCTATTACGATCTAGCTTCTCACATCACTAATATCATAAGTGTTAATTTTTAGACATCAGTGGCGGGAACCCTACAGTTTAAAGTCGACTTTGAACGACAGATCTTTGATCAACTTTTCATGGCAATTTTATTTACTTCTAGAGTTTGTGGCAGAAATCTGCTGAGAGGAAGCCATCGAAGAAATATTTTTTATAATTTCTGTTATTGGAGATGTCTGAACTGGGGTTTGAACCATGGTCATACTTCTAACAAGCCAATACACTACCTACTAGATAGTCAGGAGGCTATTAGAGAACTCCAAGACGGTACACGACTGCCGCAGATATCTCAACGAGAGGTAGTGGACGGATTTGATGTTTATATCACATCGATATCAGGACATAGAGACCTTCCGGGCAACTTCAGAGCGGATGAAATGGATTTAATGTTTATATAACAAATTCAGAGCGGACGAAACGGTCAGAAGAGGCATAAACATCGAATTCTCTGATGAATTCTCGACATTGGGTGTATCCCCTTGCGTACGTGCAAGCTTATAATTGACAATGCAATCGTGGACCTTGTAAAAAGCAGATGGGCAGTTTCGGTCACGGCATAAAGGAAAGCAGAAAGCTTAGCCAGGGCTGTATAGAAGGCATGAAGCGAATTTGCTAAACTTCAGAGCAATAGGCTCAGCACTGTTGTCTGGATTTACTACGTGGTATTGCATTATAGGAGCGCAAGCGAGGTGTTGGACACCTTGCAAAAGATTTCTGTAGCAGCCGTGGAGATTGGGAGGAATATGAGACTGTTAAGTCACTGTATCTAGTAGGATGTGTGTTGCTTATTAGACTAAAAGGCAAGATTCGAATTCTCGGTCAGACATCAAAACGAAATATGAAAAAAAAATATTTCTTTGGCGGTTTCCTCTCAGCCGATTTCTGGCAAAAACTCTGAGAGTAAATAAAATTGCCATGAAAAAGTTTCTCAAAAAATCTGTCATTCGGAGACACTTTAAACTGTAGGTCCCGTCACTTAACAGTCAGCGTTGCTTCATCAGAAGGTTTGAGTGGGGTTCCCGGACTAGAGAGAAAAAGAATGAAACTGTTTTATTACAAAGGGACCTGTGTGTGGCCTAAGCGTAGCTGTGCCCTCAATGGAGTTATCAACGGACAGCTACTTCTACCTACCTAGCTACCTATTAGACTACGGTGAATTCTAAATCCGGGTATTATTACCAACCTTTCTCAGACAAAAGAGCATCTAAGCTCACTGATCTAAAGGGGTTTCTCTTCCAATTTACGAAACTGTTGGATTGACAACTCTTCAAAAACAGTTTCATTTAAAGATTCAAAGAAAGTATAGAGTGCCATATGAACAGTTTTGATCAATTTAATTTGTTTCGCCAACTGCATCGTCAGCAGCATGCGTCATGTCTCAAAAACCAATCTTTTTAAATATTTTTACGGGCTCTATAATATTTTATTGCCACTATTTGATGTTGTTAACAAATAAGATTTGATTTTGATGGCTAGAAATAAAATCAAGTGAATAAATTTGCATCAAAAACTTGTTATGGGAAATTTCTGCACTAAAAATTCTTAATTAGTAACAAATTTATTTATAAACAATGGCGTTTACTTTAATAATAATAACAACAACTCAGAGCACTTTTAGTTTAGAGTATCGTTAGAAAGATTTGTTCAAACTCTGAATTCTTTTTTATATTCTTGTATTGAATTTAATTGAAAGATGTCTCAAAGCATTTCTTATACGATAGATACGATTAAATTCAGAAGAACTACGGTCTGCAATCTAAACAAAAATAATTTAAAATTCTGCCAAATTTATGTTTTTGTTGTGAAGTATAATTATTCCAATTTTCGTGTCCTTTTACGAGTGCATGGGGTGGTACCTTAGCAATGGCATTACGAATGTTTGCCTTCAAACGCTTAACAGTCTCTGGTTTGTCAGAATAACACTTTTCTTTAACGGCGTTCCACAAAAAATAGCCCAAAGGTGTCAAATCGCAGCATCTTGGCGGTTAATTGACTTCACCACTTCGGTTAATTAAATGGCCAATCAAATGTTTGACGCAATAAATCGATTGTAGCATGAGATTTGTGGCCAGTTGCACTATCCTGTTGAAACCAAACATCGTTCACATCAATACCATGAAGAGCGGATGCAAATAGGTGTCTCCATTGACTGTAATGGTTGCGCAGTCCTTATTTTTAAAGAAACATGGGCCATGATGCCTCCGCACCACAAGCCGCACGAAAATGCAATCATTACTCGTAATGGTTGCATTGGTTTCTGTAACACCATGTAAGGGTTTTCTGAGCTGCAAATACGGCAATTTTGCTTATAAACTTACCCACCAATATGAAAATGAGCTTCCCCCGAAAAGATGATTTCTTTTGGTAAAATCGACATTATCATGCAGTTTCTCTTTGGCTCATCTAGCAAAGCAAAATGGCGCGGCGGATATTCCTGCGCTTTAACTTTTGAACCAATTCAGCTTCGTAAAGCGTCATACCGAGATTTTTTTCGTCTTAAACTTGTGCGTGATGAAATGTTCAATTCTTGAGCACGATGACGAACTGCCATTGAGGAATTCTCACGCACACTCTCAGCCACTGCTTCTATATTTTTCGGTGTATGCACTGTACGAGCAACGCCCACGTCTTAGCGCATCAACAATGAAATCAGTTTAAGAGACCTTATCAATAAACTTTCATATATCAAGCACTGTTGGCTCCTCTCTGCGACAAAATTTTGTACGATATTTTCATGCAATTTCCGAGCAATTTGTGTTTGTTTTGCAAATAAATTTCCAATAAATCCTACAGTCTACTCAGGCGTAAATTGAGTCATTACTTTCAGTGGAGATCAAATACAGAATTTTATGAGAGAATAGAATGACATAAGTATTGCCAAATTCCGTGGTATTCGATGCTACAAATTTAAACCGATGGATGGTACACCCTATATTTAAGAACCATCTTTATAAGGTTAAAAATAAAATAAATCGAACAATAGTTTGTGTCATCTTAAGAAAAAGATCACATTCTGAATACGAGAATATGAGTCTTCCAAACAAAAGACTTAAGAAACAAACTTTTTTTTTTTTTTTTTTTTTTTTTTTTTTTTTTTTTTTTTTTTTTTTTAAAGTGGTTTATGTTGGGCAATGAAAGCTTGAAAAATCAAATGGATATATAAATACAACATATCAATAAACAAAAAATCTCCACTTTTAATGATCAGTTAACGGTTGTAAGATAAAAAAAAGTTCTTTAAAGTCATAAATTAATAAAGAAAAAAAGAACATAAAATGGAACATAATTTCTCTTGTCGGATTTTCGTCAAAAGATTAATGAACACACAATATAGAGAAGAAAATAATTTGCATTTTTAAACAAAACAAAAGACTTAAGGCACAAACCTATTTTAAAAGCTGAATAGAATTTATTCATATTTTTTTGAAAGCATTTTACTCAACTGGATATTGAAATCAAATATTAGAAAATCAAAATTTGTATGTAAACATGTTGTTTAGTATCCCCATATTTGAGAAAATCATTTCAACTAAATTCATAAAATACTTAACAAAAGCCGACTATTTCTTTAACAGCCTATTGTAGGGTAAGAGCATACCTGTGAACCTGTTTTTTTGTTGACATAAGAAACGAAATATGAAAATAGAATATTACTTAATACATACATACGTACATATGTAGTCTATGAATAATTTAATATTCATTTGAAGTTGATTGGTGTGATTCCCGGAAACTTGTTAATGATATGACACGAAATAAATTTTAATTTTATTTTACTTTCTACTAAATCTACTAATCTTATTAACATATCATCTCATGCCCTGTGCCAAAACCATTAATGGCTGTCATGTCCAGTAATCCATGATATGTTGTTTCTTCTATCAACTCATTACACAGCTTTTTGTGTACTCAGGCTCTGGTAGAAATTTTTGATGATTTTATGTTCTGATTTAAATTTCCTTTAACAGAAATAATAAAATTAGCACAGTGATGCTTTATGTACCTTTATTCTCATTAAACTTGTTCTATGTTAAATTTAAATGTAAATTAATTAAATATTATCAAAATTTCATAGCCGTTTTAAAGACTTATTGATGCTAT
>QOCX01000518.1:62112-88051 GCA_005959815.1 Sarcophaga bullata
ACTTGCCGTAGTCTAGTATGTAGACATGAGGCCGCGGTCAAGTCTCAGGTCAGACAGATATCCAGTAAATCGAAAAAAGATTCTGGGAAATACTCTGAGAGTGAAATTAAATTGCCATGAAAATATTACTCAAAAAAAAAAAAAAAAAAAAAAAAAAAACTGTTGTTCAGAATCCGACGCCACTTCAAGATAATCAATTAACACACACAACATAGAAAGAGGTGAGAAGCTAGGTCGTAATCCTAACCGAAGGATTGTAATGACCAATTATGTATGTATGCCTATAAGTTGTGTTAGCTTTGAGGGCTACTGTGGCTTATGAAAACGTCTTCACGATATTGGTAGCCGGCTTAGATTAACTTCTCATGGTATGACGTTGATGCACAGATTATTCAATGCAGAGCAAGACAATTTGGTAATCATCTACCAATTGTGTCAAAGCAATATGGATCAAGATCCACAACACAACAGTGAATATTTCGGCATGCATTTGAAGCTTTTGGATATCATGTAGATTGTTATCGTTCCAAAAACGATTATTTTTTCTCTGTTTACATAATAATTCGTATAGAAATGAATCTCACCCCTGAAGATAATTTTTCGATACGAATTAGTGCTGCATTTTAACCGAATAAAATATACTTTTTGATAAAAAAAAATACTAACGCATAATAAGCCAACCCCTTGCATACTAAGCTATGGCGTTTTCTTTGAGTAGTTTTAAAAAATGAATACAAAATTTTAAATCAAAATCTGTCCTCATGAAATCTGCTAATGACCAGTACGTATGTATTATCTATACCTACCAGGAACAACGAATCGGCTTTATGCAGTCGCCTTTAAGCTTTTCAAGACTTTTTGAACTTTATCGATAGCATTAGAGTACCTGCATTGCATAATATGAGTACCTACAGGGCTTGTGGTCAAGCTGGGAAACTTGGAACAATGCAAAGCAATATTTTGTATCATTTCATCATTTCATAGCATCGGCTATGGGCTATTGGCTATAACGGGCACCACTTGCAGCAATTTGAGTCCGTTATAGCCGTATAGCCCATAGCCGATGGTATGAAATGATGAAATGATACAAAATATTGCTTTGCATTATTCCTAGCTTTCCCAGCTAAATAAGAGCACAACAAATTTCACATAACACCACTGAAGTTATGGGACTAACTGAGTCTTTATTTTGTGTATAGGTAGCAGAAGGATTTTATTTATTAGATTTGCTACAAATTTAAGGGAATCATCTGGCCTTTTTAAATGATAATTTGTTAATTGATAAGAATACGATGAAAGTTTTCTTTCTTTCTGTTCATTAGAACAGTCTCAGTGTTGAATTTCGGTTAGGCGTTCATTAAGATCCCTGGTGCCTATCATCAGCAATGACTCTTATTTAAATGCTATTTTGTTGGTTCAGGCGAGTGTCCCTACTTGTATTTATCGTGTAGCTATGGCACACTTACCAAACGATTCCTGATCTAATTTCTCTTCTAGTAATCATATTCGCCTATAGACGCCAGACATTAAATCCTTACAATATAATTATGTAAACAGGAAGAAGATTAATGACATACGAGATGTTATTATAATTTAAAAACATATTTATTAATTGAAAATACTGTCATCACTTTAACAAAATTTCTATGCTTTTTAAGCAAACAAACAAACTTTGCTGTCAACTCTTGCATTAGCATAAAAGGGTCAATAAACTTAAAACCCGATGCCATTGAGAAGTCATCATAAATAAGCAACAGAATTAAATTAAATAAACATGAATACGAAATTCGATTTCTTTTATTTCTCTGCTATTTTTTTTCACTCTTTCTTTAGGCACTATTTGGTTTGGCATGCTAATAGTTTGGCCAAATCGAAAAAGAAAAATTAATTTTTTTTTCAACAAAATAAAATGATTGTGATGATTTGAAGTATGAATATGAATCATAATAATTTAATCATAATAAATCATAATAAAAATATATTCAGTATTCTAATATATTAAGAGAATTAATCATTCAGTTTTGTACACGATGACATCTGTCAAACATCAAATCAGCGAACAAACAATATCGTACTTTTGTTTTCATCGTGATAAAGATGGCGAATTTTGTAACAGAAAATGCTGATTTGGGGAAGAAATTCAATTTTTTTTATATTTTAAATTGAAGAAATTCTTCCTACAGCATCTGTTAATCATGTTCTATCAGAAGCAACATGCAGAAGATGATTTTGATAGTTCATTGTTAACGAATTCGATGTGAGAAATGAAGGACGTAGAAGATCACCTAAAATATTTAAAGACGCCATATTGCAAACAATTTTGGATGAAAGTGGCACTTTAAGTTCGAAACAAATAGCAGAAATGTTAAACAGTATCGTTCGTATGTACGTAATTGCTCATTACAACCTTTCAGACCGAATTACCGTCTAGCTTCTGACACAACTTATGCTGTGTGCGTATTAATTTTGTACATGAGTGGCGAGACCTACAGTTTAAAGTTGACGATTTTATTTCACTCTCCGGATTTTTATCCAGAAATCTGCCAAAAGCAACAATTTTTTCATTTTTTGATTTTAATGGAGATGTTCTGACCTAGGGTTTGAAGCCAATACACTACCTACTAGACTATGGTGACTTCTAAATATTGTTAAAAAACAATATCTGACCCTATAAGAGATATGAAAAGTGAATGCGTACTGAATTGAATGGCAGCCAAATGGAAAACCAAAAAACCACTCGTGAAAACCACAATAGAAAATCAGCGGTGCAGCGAATTGTTAGTGGCAATGAAAAATGAATTTTTTTTTGCTATATCGATTCGATAGACAGACAATGCGTCTGTGTCTGCTAGTGTCAGAGAGGTGCGATGTACCATGAGCTTCTGAAACCAGGTGAATCCGTTCATACAAACTGTTACTGACAACAAATGATTAAGGTTAACCACGCATTGATTGAAAAACGATTAGAATGTGCCATAAGGCACTGCAAAGTCATTTTGCAACATGGCAATGTTCCATTGCATACAAAGCACAATCGGTTCAGTGTGCAAATAAAGCATTAGGCTGGGAACTCCTACTGCTACTCCTGCCACCGGAATCAGCAGTTTTGTCTCCTTCCAGTTGCTATTTGTCTTTATCAATGGATCACGTATTAGTTGAGCAGCACTTCGATTCCAATGTGGAAGTTTAGGGTGACTTATTGCTTAGCATCAAAGGAAGAAGAATTTTATTGGCGTGGCACCTACATATTGCCAGAAAGATGGAAAAAATATGAAGACAGCAATGGCCAATATTTTAAATGAAATATTTTTACTTTCCCAAAGTAGCCGTCGTCTAGTCTAGTAGGCAGTGTGTTAGCTTATTAGATGTGAGTTCATGGTTCAAACCCCAGATCAGACATCTCTTACAAAACGAAAGTCTTCTGTGATTTACTTTCAGCAGATTTTCGGCGAAAACTCTAAGAGTAATTCAAATCGTCACGATAAAAAGTTTCACACAAATCTGTTGTTCGGAGTCGACTTTAAACTCCACTCATGTATAACAATTAACACACACAATATACATAAATGAAATGTGTGTGAAGTTAAATTTAAATTCAACTAGCAAAGACAAAAACCAAAATTTTTAATAAAGCTAATGTTAAACTTAACAGAACAATGTTAAGTGGTTAATAGAAAATAAAAAGATAGTCAAGGAAGAAATCAGCCAAATATACGATTCCATTCCTTGAAAATTATGGTCCATACGTTCCTGAGTGGAACAGCTACTCAAGCAATACGGACTGTCTTTAAAAAATTGAAAAAATTTAGACAAAAAAAGCGTTCTTTGTTTGAACAATGTCTGGGTCGGATGATGGATATTGTGGAAAAATGGGACTTGCTGCAGATATCCCACTTTATATTAACATAGTGAATTTTTCAGGCCCGATATCTCAAGTTCCAAAATTATTTGGGATATTACCGTTTATTGCGTTTGATTAGGGACACCTTAGACTACAATTCGTATAAAGTGGGATATCTGCAGCAAGTTCCATTTTTCCATAAAATCCATCATCCTACCCAGACATTGTTCAAACAAAGATGGTGTTTTTTTTCCAAAATTTTTTAATTTTCAAAAGAAAATCCGTATTGCCTGAGCAGCTGTTCCACTCAGGAACGTGTGGAGTATAATTTTTAAGGAACGGAATCGTATATTTGGGTGATTTCTTCCTTGACTATTTCTGTTATTTTCTGTTAACCACTTAACCTTGCTCTGTTGACGTCAACATTAATCTGTTAAAAATTTTGGTTTTTGTCTTTGCTAGTTAAATTTAAATTTATCTTCACACACATTATAAATGAAGTGTACAGCTAGGTACTTATTTTGAATGAAGGATTATAAGGCTCAATTATGTTTGTATGATGAATGTTTTTGATTTAATATTTAAAAATTTAGTAGTAAATTAAAGCTCATTTCATACCGGTACACCTGGTGTACTAACGTATACACACATTATTAAATAAAATAAATATAAAATAATTGAATGTGAATTCAAGTATTTTTGCAATAAATTTTTAAACGTTAAATGTTATAATTCTTGTTATAAATTTAATTAATTTATTAATTAAAACAAAACCATTAAATCCCTCCTTAAGACGTATATACGTATATACGAGTGAGTATATTATTGTTTTTAAATAATTTATAACTTAATTAGAATATTTTTAAAACTAAATTCCACAGATCATCAGTTCTAAAATATTATTTTTAAAAACTTTTAAATTGCTTTTGCCGGGGTAATAATTTATGTTTATCTTTTAATGTTCTATTCTGGTTTTTAATCAGTGAAAAAGAAGAATTTGGCAAAAAAAAAAAAATATTAATGCTACATAGGAATTCAATACATATCGGCATTCATTTGTTCACCCTACACCCGCCCATATCTTGGATTTGCATTTTCATAAACTGTAGCCGACATAGTCTAGTAGGTCGTGTGTTGGATTATTAAACTGCCAACACGGCGACTTCCTCTCACCAGATCTCTGTTAAAAGTTCTAAGAGTAAACGGAAATTGTCAAAAAAAAAAGTTTCCCTAAAATTTGTCATTCGTCTTTAAACTGTAGGTCACGCCACTCGAATATAAAATGAACACACACAACATAAGTAATGGGAGAAACTAGGTTGTAGTCCTGGCAGAATGGTTGTAATGGCCAATTATGTATGCACGTATGTTTGTTTTATTAAAATGGATGTTTGTACTTCAGTTTTCATCGAAAAATCATCATCAGCGATGAGGATCATTTTTGGATGAGTTGGCACGTTTAAAAACAATTTTTCGAATTTCAGACAATGCCAGTGCACATGAAATCGAAGAGAGTTCATTGCATTCCGAAAAAATCTGGATTTTGTTAAGGTGTTTTGGTCTGACAATGTTATCAGTCCATATTACCTTAGAAACTGTCAACCACCATCTGGAATTGGATAATCTCGGCACTGTTGAAACCCTTTAGTTTCAACAGAACGGCAATAGGTCGCATAGATATTCTGCATAAGTGATCATCATGACGATCTCACATGGAGGTAATGCACATGGAGATCGTGTAATTTAACCCTGTTAGAACTTTTCTTGTAAAATTTTCTTATGCCATCAAGCCATAAACCACAGAGATTCTTTAGGACATAAAGGCTCATGCCATCGATCTTATTCGGTTTAAAATACACTGCACCTAGAGAAACGGTGGCGGACGTTTGGAATGGTGCTATCAATAGGTCTCTCAAAAAAATAAAAAGTTTCAATGATTTCCCATGTATACTATGCAGAAAAACTTTTGTTTTTAATTTAAAGATAGGAAGCGGCTTAATGAAATCTCCGTGACTAGTCGCACGATCTCTAAATCAACCTTTACACACTTACTTCATTGGGCATTATAACTCTTTAGACAGGATAACGACATAGGCTCTCACACCACTTATGTTGTTGTGTTAATTTTAATTTAAACAAAGATTTCTTAGAAACGTTTTCATGGCATTTTTATTAACTCTCAGCGTTTTTGTCAGCAATCTGCTGAGCAACAAAAGTCGGAGAAATATCTTCTCATATTTCGTTTTGTTAGAGATGTCTGTCGTGGGGTTTGACTCATACCCTTACGTCCAATAAGGCAATAACACACCTAATAGACTACGATGACTTGTTATAATAATTACGTGCTAAACAACTCGAATCGTATACACAATGTAGTGTAACAGATGAGCGTCTCGGGGCCCCAAGAGCCTTATACAAATATGCTAGCACAGTACCCACTAAGGCAACCAATTAGTACGCGATAAAATAAGCCAACCAACGTTGTAAGAGACAATTTGAATGTGATTCTTTACAGAGTAAATTAAATAGAAAATAAGAGCAGAGTCTCTGTTAGGAATTGAACTCACAACCCTCACTTCAATAGCCTGGCACACTAATATATACTAGACTACAAGGGCATCCTACGTTTAAAATAAATTAATTAAGAACAGTTTTTATATTTTTGATTCAAGTTGTAAATTATCATCTTCGAAATACTGTTATAGAATGCATTTGCCTTTGAAATCTTTATCAAATCTATTTCTCTTTGCATTATTTCTAGCTACAGTGGACAGCAAAAGTCTAGATACTCAAATAAATTTTAGGAATTTCATGAATTTGAAAGGATAATCAATAGGATAGGATAGGATGATCTAGATTCGACTAATTGGTTTATATTGAGGCAATATTATAGCTAATGACAGTGCAGTGGATATAATTGTTTCTGGATGTCAGACGTACTATGTATATGGGTATTCCGAAAATTTCATAATTTCTCTGGAATGGTGACACACAGAAAACGAATTTGTAGAAACTCATCTTTCTGCCAGAGTTTCAGTATCGATTTTTCTTAGAAAATTTCAAATGCAAACATCCAAGGCGGTGAAAGAAGCAGTAGATTTACATATTCCCCCTAAAGACAAGCTTGGCTTACAGCAATGCCTTAAATTTACTTGATACATGCTCCTGAGTGAATGTAGTCGCCGTAGTCTAGTAGGTAATGTGTTGGCTTATTAGAGCAAAGGTAAAAGGGTTCGAATCCTCGGCCAGACATCAAAAACGAAATATGAAAAATATTTCTTCTGCAACTTGCTTGAACAGATTTCTAGCAAAAATTCTGAGAAAAAAATAAAATTGCCGTGAAAAGTTTGTCAAAAAAATCAATCGTTCATACTCTAAACTGTAAGTTCCCCGCCACTCATGAATAAAAGTAGCACACCCAACATAGTGACGTGAGAAGCTAGGCTGTAATCCTGACTAAAGTAGTGTAATGGCCAATTATTTATGTCTTGAGTGAATGACGGAGATATCAACAGAAAACATAGAAAAAAACTGGCCAAATAGATTATAGAGTGCCTAACTTGAAGAGCAGCCTGTTAAATATTTAAGGTTATACTGGCTGACTTTTTCTTTGCAAAAACATAAAGCCACCAGAATATTTTCCATATTTTTCTTTTAACGTTTCAAAAATTTAACATGCTTAAAATTCATGCAATTGCTAAAATATATTGAGGTACATAGACTTTTGCTGTCCACTGTACATATATAAAACGTGATGGGAATTTTGTTTTGTTAATTGGCCAAACAATAAATCATAAACACTTGACATATCATAGTCATTTGCAGTTCAAACTCTAATTGTTTTTAACGCTTAATTAATTGTTTTCAATTAAATGTGATGTGACTTTCTTTAAACACACAAACATTTGGATTTAATTCGTAAAATATTATGCAAATATTCCCGGACTTCAGCTAAAACGATAGATATCATCTTCATAAATCATATCACTGAGCAAGTGATAGTTGTTTTAAGAAACAAAATATTTGCTTAAGGAAGAACAAATACAACAGAGCATAAAAAATGGAATAGAATTGTTGTTATAACAACAACAACAACAACAACAAATAAAATTTAACAGCAATTAAACAGTCAGTTAGTCAGTGAAACAATCTATAAATTAGAAAAGGAAGGAGAGTTTTAAAAGCATTTTAATTTGTATTGTTCAACAGCCAATTAATTATCAGCAGCCATAAAACAAGTTTCATTGACAAAAAAAAATTTTTTCGTCTAATTTTGCTTAAAACATCAAAACTGAATTCAAATTTCAAGGAAAAGAAGCAACACACAATTTAATTACAAAAAAACAGTTTAAACTACGCTACGTACGTACGTATAACGTTAAACGTTATGGCAAGCATTTGGATGAATGAACGTTAAAAACCAATTAAATGAAGCTTCCAGCATCACAGTGAACTGTATTGTATTGTTTTGTTTAATTATCATTAAGAAAAAAAAAAAAAAAAAACATTCTCAATTTATCTTCCACATAATTCGGAAACATTACGGACATGCGGACCATGATCGGACATGCGGATATACCGTCATACTACAGAGATATACCATACAAGTGAAGATAATCTCTTGTTATGTGGTAGTATATTCTAAATATTGAATAAATATCAGTGCCACCTACCAATACTTTAACAAATTATGCTTCTTTTTAGAGGTCAAATTAAATGGATATCCATTTACTATTCAATATTGATCTTGTTCCTGTATTCTGGAACACAATTGTTCATGTTTTCTTATTTAATTTTGTTAAAAAAAAAACAAAAAAAAGAAAAAAGAAATAAAATTTACCGGTTTTTGTCATAATGTTGCTGCTGCATTGCAACTTGTTTGTGCCACCGTTTAACGTTATATTGTAACCCTTTCCGTCACATTTTATGCATGCAATAAATGTGTTACCTTGATGCCACAACGATAACTTGAACAGCGAAAAAAAAACTTGTTTGTCGCCTTTAAAGCCCTTGTCTTAATAACACGTCTTCATATTTCCTTTATGTTTCAGTCAGGAATGTACAAACGTGTGCACTACAGTCTAAGACACAAAATTATTTTATTGCTGGCAAGTAAGGGAAATATTGAAATCTACTGCCATCGTTAGATTAGGTGGTAGTTTGACGTTTGCAAGTAAGTTCACTCGGTGGCCATATCGTGGGCTTGAACCACTCCTCCCAGCTACAGATGAAACCAGTTCCTTTAGGGGTACATTCGCCACCATATTCTTCATCCTCAAACTTTCTGTCATCAAAAAATCGATGACGTCTGTCCTGAAGTGCAGGGCACTCGCATAAAAGGTGTTGCACCGATTCTGTTTTCTCCATATCATTACTGCTTTAGTTGGTGAGTAAACAATGCCTCTTTTGCCAGCATTGGATGTTTGCATTTGAAATTTCTAAGCAAAGTCAATAATTAGTCCCTGGCAGGCAGATTTATTCCTAGAAATTTGTTCTCGGTGTAACACCATAACAGTGAAATTTAACTCACTACTGGCGTTTAGAAAAATGTTTTGGGTATACCCACTCCTGATATCCAGAGGCAATTATATTGAGAGCACTGTCATTAGCAACTATGTTGCCTCAACACATGCGTGCAAGATTTGTAGATTTTTAAGTAGAAAAAAAATTTCATCCTGTTTTTAACTTATTTTCCAGACAGAGTACATCAAACCTGCCTTACATGTAATTCTGATAGGGACAGAATAGAAATGGGTACACCCATGCTGTGGTTCTGTTCTATATTGTTCTAACAAAGTTCGAACAAAACTGCATTACTACGAAAAGAAAGACATTTTGAGACCACAATCCTCGTAGATTGAATGCCACTTCCACATACCTACTTACATACATACGTACATATGAAATTAGTCATTATAGCCCTTCAGTCAGCATTACGACTTAACTTCTCACACAACTTATGTTGTGTGTGTTATTTTTATACACGAGTGGCAGGTCCTACAGTTTAAAGTCCAGTACGAACGACAGATTTTTGAGAAACTTTTTCATGGCAATTTATATTTCCTCACAGAACTTTTGCCAAAAGTCTGCTAGTGTTTGAAACATGGCCTCACGTCTTATAAGCCAACACACTACTTACAGGACTACGGCAAATTCAAATGAATTTGCTGTTTTGTGTCGATACCAACCTCTTTGTTTGAATGCCAATCCGCACATAAATTTTGAATTAAAAACTGGAATACTTAGTATTTTTGGTTGAGGAAATGTTATAGAAAGAAATAAATTTTAATGGACCTTGGTTTCACAGGGGATTCAAATAATATTCATTCATGCCCGGATTCGCAATTTCTAACATATGCCTCATACTGGCCATAATAGAACGAGACCGATGTGTACGGAAATAGATAATGTGAGTCGAAAGAAAGTTTAGAAAGTTTGTGCATAATGAAATAGCAATGAATTTAATGTATTCCGTGGATAGAAAAATTATATCATATGGGATAGTATAGATTGACCATGCCACTACCTGGATCATTGATCCTTTATAAAAATTGACAGTGCCACTTAGAGTTGTCATATGTTATTACTAGACAGACATGACGAGGGTACCAGACATGTCGTTGAATATCGTAGTTAGCATGTTACGCGACCACTAGAATGTTGAAAATGGCAGACAGAATTAACCACCAGAGATTATATTGTGGCCTTATTTGTGCGCTCAAAAAAACTGGAACACTTTATACTTCAGACTCGAACCAAGAAGTAGATGTTTGGAGTATTAGACTGAAGGTGACCTTTCCCTAATTTAATCCACCTATTTAATGCCATTAAAATAGCCTCAGTATTTATGGGTAGTAAATTATTTGGCTTATGAATTGAAATTTTTGGTAAGGGTGGCTTTCAGTTGATTACTAAACAAGTTACCTTTCCTAACATCATTTATATTCCAACCACTAGTGCATTTTCCTAGAGGTGGCCTTAATAAAACAAGTCCTTTAAAATTTTTGAATAGCGCGCCAAAGTGAACAATTTGTCTCTAGCGTGGAATCTAGTCCTTCCAAGTAACTTGTAAGCGGTGTTGTACTTTGAGACTGAAGTCTGAAATTATGATAAGAGGATCTGTTTTCTTTCTTCAAAAGCCAGTCATTTGATGGATGCTGTTTGGCTTATTTTTGTGTTTAGCGGCTAATTATCAAAAATAAATAGGCCTCTACTTAAAATAGTTGATGAGTAATAAGGCTATACAATGTACAATACAAAAGACTTAAGACACAAACCTTTGAAAGAAATATTTTTTGCTTGTAGAGAATTTTTTCCTTTTTTTTTGCAAATTTAACAACAACAACAACCATGCGCGCCCATAGTTAACCATCTTTGCCTCTCTCACAAAAACAAAGATGTTACATGGGTACGTGTACGAAGAATTCTTAAAACAATAATATTTTCTGAGCTCTGGAATCTTATGTAAGCCAGAAACAAAACAGGCTTTGCCCATCGTTGCTGCGTTACTGCCTTTGTTTGTTTATTTCGAGGAAGCGAGAGACAAAGTGCCAGTAACGAACGGCCTTGATACAATAAAATTAAATGATGACAACAACAGCAGCAACAATAACAGCAGCGACAGCGAGAACAACAACAGCAAAGAAAGAAAATCAATATTTCTTTACAACGAAATTGAAAGATTATTTCTGTAGCTGTTTTTGTGTATGAAACTGTTAAAAAAAAGAAGGAAAACGAAAACGAAACTGATAATTACGTTAAGAATGAAATCGAAAGTAGATTTCAACATTTGCTGTTAACATCTACCACCTAGACGCCGAAAAATTTATTTTTGAAACAAAATTTGAAGATAAACTCTCTCAAACGGTAATTATTTGTTAAACACAAAACGATTAAAATTTTATAAAATTTGTTATCGAAAATAAAAACAACTTTTAGATCACGTTTAACACTTTTACGCCTTAATAATATCAGAAAAATTAATTCGGTTCCTTAAAAGCTTTAACTGATTTGGAATATTATTTGGAATATGAACGTATTTCGTAGTTAATTAGCAAGAAAAAAATTTGTTTAATTGGCAGAAAGATTGTGGTTTATAGCCCGCCCATAGAGGTTGTGTTAAAGTCGATTATTAATTATACCCTACCCATCATGCAATAAGAAACGTATTATGCATGGTATACGGTATCAAACTCCACAAACCATGTAGATCCTTTGTCTATGAAGAATTTTGCTTATTCCGTTCCTTTACATTCCACACCATACACGTAAAGATACTTGGCATTACAGATAATGGCCTATTTGGAATGACTTCAGATTGACCATTTGAATCGACTACAAAGAAGCATGGAGTTGTGACGAGGCATTGTATTATGGATACGCATCCGAGGCCTATTAGTCTGGAATACCTCGCAAATTTTTTCTGCAGAAGTTGCAGGAATGAGAAAGAATATGAGATGAGGAGATGATAAGACTACTGGGAACATGACCAGCACTATATCAAAGGAGAAAGTGACATTTTGATGCCTAATATATCGATGATTTCGGTGATTTAGCGAACATTGATATCGGCAGTTTGAAAGGCTTCATTGGAAGGTTCCGACTAGGGGATAATTGAAAAGAACTGCGGTATCCATCCCAATTCCTTGGGGGAACAAGCCACCTCTACCTACCCACTTCGAATCTTCTATTGTCATAATTGATCATTACAATCCTTTTCACACCACTTATGTTCAGTATGTGAATTTTATTTATGAGTGGTGGGACATACAATGGCAATTGTCAGAAATCTGCTGAGAGGAAGTCGTTTTCTTGAATTTATCTGACCTGGGTTTTGAACCGTGGCATCTCGTCTAATAAGCCAACAGATTTACCTACTAAACGCCAGCAACTGTCCTAAGCCTTTAATATCCGATCCAGTTTCATTAACTACAAACGGTTGATAATTGCCTACCATTAGGGTACCATTTGGGGTAGGGCATTTTACCCATCGTGGTTATAATACCCCGTTGACATTTTATTTGTTTGATTTTTTTTTTGTTATTGTGATTTATTATTTCTAAAACTAAATTTTATGGTTGTCGAATAAATAAAATTCATGACTACAATAAAATTCAAAAATTTTATTTAAATTTGTTTGACAATATTTTTTTTCTTGTGCTTTTAAAAAAAAGTGACGAATTTTATTAAAATTTTTGATTTTTAAAATTTTTTGATTTATGATTGGCATTAAATTTATTGGCATATTCTTTTATGACTTGCTCATGAAAGATGAATTGATGAAGACCAGAACTTGGGGAAAACCCCTTTTTCAAATGGTTTTAACACAAAATTTTTGGTAACAAGGTAACACGGTAACACGATGTTGCATGGTTTTTAAAATTTCAAATTTAATTGAAAACATAATGAAAACAAATTTATGTTTTTACAGTAGCATACATACTACATACTACGTCAACGATAGAGGCAGCATATGAAAGAATAAAAACTAAACCTGAAGCAGTTTTAATTAATTATTCAAATACATTGAGGGGGATTGGGGGGGGGTTGAGTGGGAGTTAGTTTTTTAACAAAAATTCTTTAGGCAAGTTTTAACAAAAACAAAAACAAAAAACAATAAATACGATCACGATTAAGCATAATTTAAAATTTAATGGTTTTTATATCGTTTACCATACTATACACATACCATACCACATGTCCTATTATGCTGGATTTCGAAATATTTTTTTTTTCTCAACATCATTACAGAAGATTCCTATGCGTTATTAGATTTGTTTCATTTCAAAATCAATTAGTTAATGCAAAATACTTTTAAATCATGTTCCATAAATGGGATTTTTATGGGGGGCTAAAAGCGGAAATTAAAGATTAAATTCTTATGATCTGGCAGAATACACAGTAGCAATGGAATAACTTCGTATAACTTTAGGAAATTCCTATAAATTGTTACTTAAACTCTTCAATTCTTTTGTCTACTATTACTGACGCTTTGTAATCTCTCTTATTAATAATTACAAGCATAATTTGGTGAATGGAGATGGTAGGATATACAAATAAAATCGTAACTTGTCTAGCAAGATAGAAATTGAGTTTTAATATGATTGGTTTATAACCATCGCATTGGGCCGGTGTTATTCGAAATAGAGTAAAAAAGAGCGGGATATAAAAGCTAAGGTTAGGTGATAGTAATCTGATCATATGGCAGCAAACAATAGAGTACACAAGTAGCTGGACTTATAATCTGGGAAACAATTCTAAAACTTAAGAAAGAAAAACTACAAAATGAAAATGATAAAATTGCCGTAGTCTGTAGCTCTGTTTTTCAATCCCTGGCACAGACACAGTCAATAAAATGAAGTCATTTCCGTGACTTCCTCTGAGTCTTTTTCAGTCTTCTGGCAAAAATTCGGGCAGTTAGAAAATTACAATGAAATTTTTCTCAAAAATCTTTCGTTCAGAGTGCCGACTTCTAGACACAGCTTGGTTGGTATGGGAAATTATGTCGTAACTTCCCCTCAATAGCCTTCTGGCAAAAATTCGGGAAATAAAAAAATTACAATGAATTTTTGCTCAAAAATCTTTCGTTCCGAGTGCCGACTTTTGGACACAATTTGGATTGTGTGGGAAATTATGTCGTAACTTCCTCTCCAGTAGTCTTCTGGCAAAAATTCCGGCAGTAAAAAATTTCCGAATTTTTCTCAAAAATCTTTCGTTCAGAGTGCCGACTTTTGGACACAACATGTCTGGTGTGAAGGCTATGACGTAATCCTGACTAAAGGATTGTAACGACAATTAATTAAGTATGTAGGCTTCATTAAGCCATCTAATCTAGATCGTGTAATTAAAATGGTTAAAAATGTTTCCGATAGCAAAGTGATGATTTTAAGCAAGATTTTTATTTTTTTTAGATGCTCGGTTCAGCTGTTTTTAACATCAAGCTTGGTTTAAATCCTAAACCAAAACAAGTACTTGGAAAACTGAAGAAAACAACTCTTCCGAAATGAATTGGAACAAGTCGAAGTCGGTTTTAAGCTATAGGTCCCGCTGTAGATCCCGCCACCCATGAATAAAATTAACACACACAGAAAATTAACAGAAGGGGTATGAGAAGTCTTAGGTCGTAATACATACTGACTGAAGGGTTGTAACGACTAAAATATGTACGTGTGTACGTATTGGAACAATTAAAGTTTTAAGATTTGTTTGGTGCTTCTAATCTCTGTGCTAGACTGTGATAGTAGCTATTCACTCTGGAAATTATTATGCCTACAGTAGAGGCAAACGAAATTCGCATCACCGATACTAAACAGCATTTTTGAGTTTGAAATTATTTTTCAACCTGCCAATCTAGAACGTATTTACGTTTACGATTTGAAATTTTTTATTAGAAATGTAGTAGAGTTCTACTAAATCTGGTTGATTGAGTAAGTAAATCTCTCAGTTGCTTGGATTCTATCTGATTAATATGATCATCATCATTATCATGTTAATGATAATCAATAGCAAAAGCAGAGAAACAGAGCATCAAACGAGAGTTGACGAACTACAATCTTTTTTGGTCATTTAACTGGCTTAAAGCAATACGAAATCTATTTAAAATACATACTAAATATAAAATCAATGAGCAAAACAAGAAATTCAAAAAAAAAAAAAAAAAAATTAAAATAAAAAAACAAAACAAAAACAAAAACAAACACACGCACTTTAGGCACACATTGATCATCGCAATTTTAATGATCAGCGTTGATGATAATAATGATTTTAATCATTATGAAGTTCAGTTTCACAATGATGATGATGCTCATGATGATAATGATATTTTTTTTTGGCAGCATCCGTGACAAACGCAGCAAAAGCTTTCGACAAAAAAAAAAGAAGAAAAAATATTCTCACAGTGTAACATCCTTAACTTGTTTTCTGGTGTTGTATTTATTTTTTATTTCTTAAGCGATATAAATAATTTCGCAATCGAAATTAACAGCACAGTCATTCGACGACATTCGTTGTGTGGATTAGAATCGAAACCGTCGCAACAAAAAACACAATAAAAAAAAAAACTCAACAAAATGGTAAGACGAACATTATTAAGGATTAATTGGTGCATGAGTGTTACAAAATTGTTGAAAACATCGAACATGTGTGTTTAAATTGAAATCAAACACAGAAAAAAAATTTTATTTTTTTTTTCAAAAATTAAAAAAAAAAAGTTTAAAAAAATTCTTTAAAAATTTAAAAGTTTTTTGTTGTTTTTTAAATTAGAAATTTAAAAAAATTTATGTAAAGTGTAAAACTGTAACTAATTAAGGTAAATTGTGTTGTGTTGTTTTTGTTTTCAGAAACTTCTAATTGCTCTTGCCCTGGTGGCTTGCGTCAGTGCTGATGTCTCGCATTTGTTCGATCACAGCAATAACTTGCAAGATGATGGTTATCATTATGATCGTCCCGTTGTGGATATTCCATTTCCCAAAGTACAGCCAACACCTAAAAATGAATACCTGCCACCTGTAGTTAAGAAGCCAGTTCCTACGCCCAAGCCAGTTGCACCCAAGCCAATTGCTCCCAAGCCAGCTCCAGCGCCCAAAAATGAATATTTGCCACCTGTTGTGGTACCCAAAAAGCCAGCACCAGCACCAGCACCTGCACCTAAACCTGTTGCACCTAAGCCTGTAGCACCCAAGACTGGTGAATTGAAGGAGGATGGTTACCATTACGAACAACCTAAAAAAGTATTCGAACCCACCAAACCAGTCATACCAGTAGCACCAATTGTGCCTGCCAAACCTTTCATTCCTGCTCCTGCACCCACACCTAAGAATGAATATTTGCCTCCCGTAGTTAAGAAACCAGCACCAGCACCTGCACCCAAGCCAGTTGCTCCCAAGCCAGTTGCTCCTAAACCAGCTCCTGCTCCCAAAAACGAATACTTGCCTCCTGTAGTCAAGCCATCTCCACCAGTTGTTGTGCCCAAACCAGCACCTGCTCCCAGGCCAGTAGCTCCTAAGACTGGTGAATTGAAGGCAGACGGTTACCATTATGATACACCCAAAAAAGTATTCGAACCTGCACCAGCTCCTAAACCAGTTGCACCTAAGCCAGTTGCTCCCAAACCAGCTCCTGCTCCCAAAAACGAATACTTGCCTCCGGTTGTTAAGAAGACAGCTCCAGCTCCCAAACCAGTTGCACCCAAACCAGCTCCTGCTCCCAAACCAGCTCCAGCTCCCAAAAACGAATACTTGCCTCCTGTTGTTAAGAAGCCTGCACCAGCTCCCAAGCCAGTTGCACCCAAACCAGTTGTTCCTAAGCCAGCCCCAGCACCCAAAAATGAATACTTGCCTCCCGTAGTTAAGCCATCGCCACCAGTTGTTGTACCTAAGCCAGCTCCTGCTCCCAAACCAGTTGCTCCCAAGCCAGTTGCTCCTAAAACTGGTGAACTCAAGGAAGATGGTTATCACTATGACACCCCTAAAAAAGTTTTTGAACCTGCTCCAGCTCCCAAACCAGTTGCTCCTAAACCAGTAGCTCCCAAGCCAGCTCCTGCACCCAAAAATGAATATTTGCCTCCTGTAGTTAAGCCATCCCCACCAGTTGTTGTGCCCAAGAAGCCAGCACCTGCTCCAGCTCCTAAACCCAACAACGAATACTTGCCCCCTGTGCCAAAACCAGTTGCTCCCAAAGTAGTACCAAAACCAGTTGCCCCCAAGCCAGCTCCTAAACCAGTTGCCCCCAAGCCAGCACCCACACCCAAAAATGAATACTTGCCTCCAGTGGTTAAACCAGTAGCTCCTGCCCCTGCCCCTAAACCAGTGGCACCCAAACCAGTTGCCCCTAAGCCAGTGGCACCCAAAAATGAATACTTGCCACCTGTGCCCAAAAAGCAACCTGAACCAGAAGGTTACTTTTATCCCAACGATCCCAAACCCTCATTCCAATTCTAAATTTAATAAAAAAAAAACAAATTTCCTCTAAAATTAGTTAAAAAAACGTTTTAAAATTTTTTAAAAACAAAACAAAACAAAAATTCCAAAAATGTTTTCTTTTTAGTTTAGTTTTAAGCAACTGTTTTTTATTTTATTTTTTTAATTTTTTTAATTTTTTTAATTTTTTTTTTTTTAACTGAAGAGCCATACTCAAAATGAAAATGACAACAAAATTATGAAGAAATGAAAAAAGAAAATGAAACTGTAAACGATTGTTGGTATCTTTTCTATGCAAAGAACCCAGCGAACTAACAAATTGACAATAAAACAAAAACAAAAACAAAAAATGTTAAAAATATTTAAATTAAGCGAGTGTTTTATTTTAGAAAGTGCCTTTAGAATATTGAAAATGGCTGGTTATTAATCGTAATGCCAAAGTTCGAATAAATTTTTGTTGACAAAAACCTGAAAATTCTCGATAAGCCAGCAAGCAAACGAGTTCTACAAACTTAATTAGAAAAACAAATTTTCGAAAAACAAAAAAACGAAAAAGAACATATTTCTTCTATTCGTTGTTGTTGTTGCTTTTGAGAACATAATCGCCTAGACATATGAATAAATTAAATTTTGTTTTTTGTTTTTGTTTTTTGGGTTTTTATTTAAATTATGATTCCAATCATCGAAATCTTTAGAAGCTTAGGGAAAAAGTTTTATTTCGAATTGAAATGGATTTGCCTTTTTGTTTGTGTGTGTGTGTGTGAGAAGATTTTTACCACGTTTTTCGTAATTCGATTAGAATATTAATGTTAAAAAAAAAATAATAATTTTCCTAAAAAGTAATTAGAATGTGTAAACCAAAGTTTGTCTAGCGTTAAAAACAAAGGTTTGCCGCTTAAGTCTTTTGTTTTATAATGAAGAGCTTGGCTCTTAATTCTGTAATGTTTGTGTTTAGCAGTAGAAAATTAATTAAACAGAATGGAATTATAACTTGTTAAGTATGTATGGAAATGAGTTGAAATTAAAATTAAATTTCTATAAAAAAAAAAACAAAAAAAAAAACAACAAAAAATTTTTTTTTCTTGTTAAAGATCTCTCTCCTACACTTTTTAAAATATTTGAGAGTGATTTTTCAAACCACAAAATATTTTTATTTATAAAAGCTTCCTTTATTTTCCTATTTGTTTTAAATCATTAAAAGATTCCTAAGATCATTAATAAGATCATTTTGTTCCTATCCATTAAATTTCTGCAAACACAATTTGTAGGTGCCTGGTAATATGCTAAACAAGCTTTGCTTTATTATGTGACTGAGGGCCTGACCAGTCTTGTTTAAATAGAATTTAAAGGCTGGGCCATTAGGTTAGGTTAGGTCAGAGTGGTAGCCTTGATATCAAAAAACTCACTTCAGCACGCATAGAGGCCCGTTGTAATACCATAGATGAACGAAGTCTCTGTGTTGACCAAATCCTGCCAAAACTAAGAGGAATAGGAAGAAGTTGGTCAGCGCAAGGGCTGCACGCACGTTTAGAAGGGCTGCAAAAACGTTTAGAAACTTCGGCAAACTAATTCTCTTGTAGTGAAATACAATTATCCCAGGGTAGAAATGGAATATCATTCCATTCATATGGCTGTCATGGCTGGCCTCACTGTATGTCATTCGTTTGGATAAATTTTCGTGCACTTTTTCAAGTGTACGGGGTCGTATCTCGGCAATGGCATCGCAAATGTTAGCCTTCAAAAATGCTCAATTGTCGTTGGTTTGTTGGCATAACACTTTTCTTCAAAAGTGGCCCACAGAAAATAGTACAACGGTGACAAACCATAGCTTTCTTGACGGCCAAAATGACATCAACACTTCGGCTAATTAAATGGCCATCAAACGTTTGACTTAATAAATCGATTGTGGTATGAGATGTGTGGCAAGTTGAAAAAAATGCATTATCATGGTACCGCTCCATATACCGGCAATGGCATCATGAGTGTTAGCCTTCAAATGCTCCATTGTCTTCTCTTTAAAGGCAAATTCCAACGTGTGAAATTTTGTGCTTCTTGACTAAATTTAGGCTAATTAAGCGGCCATCAAACTTTTGAGGCAATAAATGGATTATGCTATGAGATGTGTGGCAAGTTGCACCAACATCGTTACCATGAATTCAATGAAAAGCGGTAACAAAAAAATTGGTTATCATGGTGCGATAGGTGTCTGAGAGGTCTTCGTTTTCAAAGAAGTATGGGCCAATGATGCCTTCGCTCCACAAGTCAGATACATACATAATTGAGCATTACAACACTGCAGTCAGATGTATGGACCTAGTTTCTCACACCATTTATGTGGTGTGTATAATTTTAATACATGTGTAGCGAGACACCTACAGTTTAATGTAGGTCCGGCCTACAGATTTTTGAGAAATTTTATGGCAATTTTATTTACTCAGAGTTTTTGCCAGAAATCTGCTGAGAGGAAGTCTCATATATTCCTGGGGTTTGAACCGTGACCTTACGTCTAATAATCCAACACACTATCTACTAGACTACGGCAATTTCCACAAGTCACAGTCACTTGTAATGAATGCATTGGCTTCCGTAAGACCAAGTATGGTTTTCTGAGCCCCAAATATCAGCAGTTTTGCTTATTAACGCACCCACCAAGATGATTTTCATCATCTTCATTCGAAAAATTGATTTTTTTTTTGGTAAGATCGAATCATGGTGCAGTTTCTCGTTGGACCAATGGATCATAACATCGCTTAAGCGCCGATTCCTTTCCTTCAGTGGAGATAAAATAGTGATTTTTGTGACAGAATAAAATGATAAAAGTATTGCCCGATTCGAAATAACCGATGGTTGAAATATAAATCCATAGATGCCACTCTATAGAAGGCTTAGGCTGGAAGTTTCCGGGTTAGAGTTCTTAAATTACAACAAAGTATGAAAAAATATTTCTTCACCGTCATCGTCTCAGCAGATTTCTGGCCGAAACTCTGAGAGTGGTGAAATAAAATTGCCAGAAAAAGCTCCTCAAAAATCTGTCCTTCGGAGTTGAGTAGTTAAACTCTAGGTCCCACGCTACTCTTGTTTGAATTTAACACACAACGACATAAGTGGTGTGAGAAGCTATGTGGTAATACTGGCTAAGGGATGGTAAAAACTAATTATGAATATAGAAGGCTCATTATCTTTTTGCTAAAGCCTAACATTTGTAACTGTTAAGTGGAAGTAGTTTTCATGTTTGTTTCTTAAGTCTTTTGTATTTTTTTATGTAAATTTTTCTTTGCCGAACTGCGATAGTTTCTAGAATTTTTTTTATAAAATATAAAATGGAACGAAAAAAATATTTGAAATAAAATCGAAAAACTGATTTTTCTTTAGAATTTTTAATTTTTTTTCTTTTTCTGTGTTGCATAAATTAATAAATTATGCGATAGGTTTTGATGGGTAAGCATCTATCATTTATTAGCACTTAATTTCAGGGAAAGAAAACAAATTGTGGGCGTTACTATATGACGATGGTATTCGTACACTAAAAGCAGTACGAAACGTTTATAATCAGTAGCCTGGATATTGTGTTCGCTGGAGGAAAACATGACTGAAGCAACATGACTTGAGTCTCGCTACAGAAAAAGCCGAGCCTAGTATTGCTGACCAAAAAAACATATTCTGCTGGAAATAGATTTCGATATGCTAGGTACACTGCTTATGACAACAACAAAATTGAAGTACTTACGCACCAGATAAGTCATGTAGCTAACAAACCTGAGAGGACATTTGGAATGCTAAGCCATTATGCGTGTGATGACAAATATGGAAGGAGTCCTGACACAGCTTATGAGAAAATTGTTAATGGAAACCACAAATTTCGATGCTCTTATATGCCAGTAAAGTATGAGGAGAGTATATTTCTAAGGCAGAGGAGAGTACAAAGAACTTCAGGATTAATGAGGGCATTTGAGTGGCATCTGCATACAGAACGGCCTCACAGGAAGCAGTTGCTATAATCACCGGCATCCCAATAGAGCTTTTGATTGAAGAGAGAATTAGAATACAAGTCGAACGAAGAAAAGGAAAAAAAACAGAAAAAAACAACTAAGGATTGAAACTGTAAGGAAACTGCAGGACAAATGGAGCAACTTCACAAAAAAAAAAAAAAAAAAAACTAAAGTTAGGAGGACGCGCAAGGCTGATACTAAGGACAGGCGGGGGGGAATGTAAGTGAAGAGAGGGAAAAGTGAATTATTTTAAACAAATGCTATCCGGACACGGTTTTCCCAAGGAATAATAAATCGGAAAACGATGAAAACCCAAGTGTTTTCTATGTGATGACGTGTCTAGACAATGCAGGATACACACTCTAATATAGGAGAGTTGGAAAGCGAGTGGAGAAAATTGGAAGATGAAATTGGTAACGTAACCATTGAAAACATGGTGAGAACAAGATGATATGTATTAAGGAGAACTGGTCAAAAGTAGCGAGATTCGCAGAGTATGTATTGAGGAAGGAAGAAAGCTCATACGAACAAAGAAATAAAGCAACCCGCAGGCCACTGACAGGGATATTTAAAATATTCTGATAGTTTAAGAAGAAATAATACTTACTCATTTGCCAGATAGAGAGTTGCTCAGAAGGATTAAAGTTTTTTATTGGGGGATGATATTCCGATTATCCGAAGAGATTTTCCTAAAAAAAAAAAAAACAAAAAAAAAAAGAAAAAACGATGTAGTGAGGGACAAGATCATGTAATTAAAAAACGAAATCTGATAAAATACTTCCTCGGCAACTTTTTCTTTTAGCAGTCTTCTGCCAAAAACCCTGAGAATAAAATAAACGTGTCATGAAAAGTATCGCAATAATCTTCAGCCAGTAGTTCTTGCCATAACATTGACAGTGTATGAAGCTAGGTCATAATTTTGACTGAAGAGTTGTAATGACCAATTAAACAAGTAAGCATAATGATATCACAACATGTGTTCTGTGATAAGTTTAAGCCTTGTTTTCAAATACTTTTTCATATTTTTCCTTAATAAATTGTTTTCTAGTATAATAGCCTGAAGTCTAGCTTTGCAAACGCCTAAACCATACTTTAAAACGACTTTAATGTCTGGCATTTATTTTGATGCAAAGCCTTAACATATACCACAACACATCTTGGCAAAAAAGCTTTTGCCAGCTTATGAGTTAAATAAATTTCTTTAAAAACAAGCTTCTCAAATAACAAAAACAGTAAAAAGCTGTTCATGGAATTATTATTTAAACAGTGTTTATGACAGTGTTTATTTGAAATGGTATTGGGTTGCGTTGAACATAACATTTTATGTGAATTAAAACGTAAAATTTTTATTTCAAAATAATTGACTTGACGGATAAGAACAACTTGATTTATGAAGTGGTTTTTAATTTATTTAAATTAATAGGTAAACTGCATGCATTTAATGGATGTATAAAATGTTGTTTTTTATTTTAAACCAGTTACAGCCGCCGTACCAGCATTTGGGAGCAGGTCGGTTAATGTTTGTTAGAAGTACGCCAGTCCAATTGAACTTTTAAAATTTAGTTGCCTTATGTTCCTCTGGTTACTGCAATTCTTTTAATGTTTACTCTGACATATCAAATCACTGCGGGTTTCCGAACCACTGAACCCAATAGACGTGGTATTAATAGGCAGAAAGTAAGGCACACGATAGTTTACCATCTCTTATATGAAACGATATTGTTTTAGCATTGAAGTATTTCTAAATGAACTTTATAGCTCAATAGCTCAATAGACCATTTTAAATGCTTTCATGGATCTTTAGTTTTATTACGTGGGGTACAATAAAATGGTCTATTTCTGTGTTTACTTAAGGTTTGACTATTTAGTCAAGAATTTTATTTTCTACTCATTGCCAAATTTGTAATCACGGGCATCATTACAACATAATGAATTAAACAAATCACGTTACTAGCACTTGATATATGTTGTATAATCTATAAAGCATCATCCTGTATCGTTAATTCTAAGTCACTTCAATTTTCAGCATGCAGTGGCCAGTTAAGAGAAATGTGTGTCAAGATGAATTCGAATTTGAAAATCCAAGACGCAATCCATAAATTTTAGCAGAGCCACATTTGGCGTTAACAGAGCAAAATTTGCCTCTAACAGAACAAAATTTGCCTTTACACAGAGCACTGTTAACTGTTTAACAGTGTCAATAAGTAGTTTAATCTTCTACTTTGCAATTATTGCGACTATTGACACAAAGATTATTTCTCAATTATGATCATTATTATTTGTAAACAATAATGTTGAAATGAAAAGAATGGTTGGTGGGGATGGTGGACGGAATTATTCCAGTGGACTACCATGTACATATAGTCTGTATTGGTGGTATATCTTATATCTTATATCTTATATATTATATCTTATATCTTCCAAAATGGCTACTGATCTTCTAGGAGAATTTTCATACCATTTTGGCCGAAAATCGATTTTTTTTAAATTGAATATATTGACTCCACAAAACTATTTCAGCTATCTCACTACCACGGTTGGAAAGAGGAAACTCTGGACTATCATGTACATATAGTCTGTATGGTGTACTATTTCTTATATTTTCAAAAATGGCCACTGATCTTCTAGAGAATTTTCAATAAAAAAAATTGATAGTTTCAAAGCCAATTTTCACAATACCCTATCACTTCATATGGGACTATTTTGCTGATTACATTAAGAGCAGGCCTTAGGACGTTCCTTTGAGTATGATATGATACTCATAGGCCTAGTGTTTGTCCCAAAATTAGCTTCTAAACAAGTGGGCTTTTTCAGATGGATACTGTTAAACAGCAGCTAACAGTGCTCTGTTAAGTGCAAATTTTGTTCTGTTAAGTGCAAATTTTGCTCTGTTAACGCCAAATGTGTCGCTGCTAACATATATGGATTGCGTCTTGGATTTTCAAATTCGAATTTATCTTCACACATATTTAAGAGAACCGTTTCATTGTTAAAAGTGCTGTACAAATGAATGAATTTTTTTGTCGGCATATTATATTTCTTAATACACACAATGACATTGACTTGCATACTTATCGATATAACAACTTTAATAACTTTTCTTGTATCTTGTTTTTAATTATAATATTACCCGTGTAATCATTACGCATAATCTGCCACTAAATGACTTAATGTTGTCTTTATAAGAGAGACTCTCTTGAAGTTTAAATTTTCCATTAACAACACCTTTATGCCTACAACTAATTACAATCAAATATGCATCTTAACATGGTTTTAAATAAATTTTACGTTTCAAAATCTGTTAATCAATTTGTTTTGGTTTGTTTTTTTTTTTTAATTTTACTACGTTTAAATATTGTTGTAAAGCCTACCTACAGGTTATTTGGGAATTTATTATCTTTATTGATATTTTGTTTTTCTTATTAATTATTTCAACATAATATAGGATTATTCCGATAGGCCCTTAAGCTTTGTTAAATTTAAATAATTCATTCAGTCATTACAGTTTGAATGAAATTATTATTAAACTTAAGCAAGTTAAAGCACCTTTTGTGGAGGGTACCTATCAGTTTTCAATAATGCTTACGTAACTCTTAATTCACTTTACCAAATTTACTAACCCCCACCAATTAAGAAAACACAGCAGACTTTATGACACCTTTCAGGGTGTCAGTTATCTTTACAAAGTTTAGACACACAAATACATAAAAAAAATAAGAATTCAGTCAGTAATACCATAGAAACAAATACCGCGCCAAAGCATGACTGCATGATGACTCTTTTCGTGCAGAGGAATCAGTTGAGTTTGCAGTTTGTTTTGTAAAGTTTGTCCAGTACGGTAAACATTTTGTCATCGGTAATGACAATTTGACTGTCCAACTTAGCAGCATACCGTAATCTACAAGGTAGTCTGTTGGCTTATTAGACGAACGACCATGGTTCAGCACTCATCTCGTACAAGACAAAGTATGAAGAATATTTATTTCAACGATTAGAAGAAGAGAAAAGAGAGAAGAGAAGAAAATGTCGAAGAAATAAATTTTTAATATTTCGTTTTGATAGAGTTATCTGTCCTGGGGGTTTGAACTGTTACCTCACGTCTAATAAGCCAAATCACTGCCTACTAGACTATGGCGACTTCATTGAAAAGTTGTTCAACGACTATTGCTGTAATCTTCTCGAATTTTTTTAAG
>QOCX01000518.1:88086-115106 GCA_005959815.1 Sarcophaga bullata
GGCTATATTTATGCAGAAATCTGAGCAACTGTATTAATCAGTTCATAGACTAGTTGTTAGTGTGGCCTGGAGAATATTTCATTTATTGTCTATGCTTCATAATTCGCCTTCTTTCAAGAATAACGATTAAATTTAGTCACGGCAATGGTAAAGCACTTCTTAGAAATAAAACTTTGCAGTTTCCTTTCCTATGATTCTCGTTATTAGCTGTTGTATGTTATGAAGTGTTTTACGCGTTTGTATTCTGGTCTTAACGGACTTTGACGGTCACATTGCTTCTATCGGGTAGTATCGGTTTAAATTTGAACATCGGTTATTTCGAATCTGGCAATGCTTATGTCATTCTATTCTGTCTCAATATTCAGTACATTATCTTCCCTGAACGTAATAAATCGATATACGCTTGAGCAAAGTTAGGATTTATTAGGTAACGATGATGTTGATTGTGCCGAGAAATAATGAAAAAATCATCTTTTCGAATGAAGCTCATCTTCATATTGGTGGGTACGTACTTTAATAGACAAAATTGCCATATTTGGAGCTCAGAACACCCACACGTGGTCTTACAGACACCAATGCAACCACTACGAGTGACTGTTTGGTGTGGCTTGTGGAGCGAAGGCATTATTGGCTCATAGCTGTAACAGTGATAGTTGAAAATGAGGACTTCATAACCATTACGGCCAATGGAGACGCCTATCGCACCATGATAACCAATTTTCTTGTATCCGCTCTTCATGGTATGTGTATGAACGATGTTTGATTTCAACAGTATGATGCAACTTGACAAATATTTCATGCCACAATCAATCTATTGATGGCCGTTTAATTAACCGAAATGGTGAAGTCAATTAACCGCTAAATGCTGTGATTTGACACCATTGGACTATTTTCTGCGAGGGGCCATTAAAGACAACTATTATGCTGACAAACCAGATACAATTGAGCATTTAAAGGCCAACATCTGTGATGCTATTGTCGAGATACGCTCCCATACACTCGAAAAAAGGTACTGTGAGGTCAGGCGCGGCAGCCATATGAATCTAATTTTTAACCGGAACAATTGTACTTCTCAACAAAAATTATAAATTTGGCAAAATTTTATGTGTCCGAAGATAAATTTACAATTTAAATAGCAAAGACAAAAACCAAAATTTTTAACAGAGCTCATATTAAAATTAACATAGCAATGTTAAGTGGTTAACAGAAAATAAAAAAAAAATATTCAAGGAAGAAATCACCCAAATATAGGATTCCATTCCTTAAAAATTATACTCCACATGTTCCTGAGTGGAATTAACTTTAACATTAGCTCTGTTAAACATTTTGGTTTTTGTCTTTGCTAGTTAAATTTAAATTTATCTTCACACACATCAAAATTTATCATCCGTTATAAAAAAAAAATCATTAATTTTTTTAATTTTTTAGTTGTAACGCAGTTCCAATAGCTAGAGAAACGTCTCCAATCACGAGCAAAAACCAAAACGTAATTCATTCGCTATTAATAGGCCTACCCCTAGAGAGTATAACATCGATAGTAAATATCATAAGAAGATCGGATAATGAAACATAATCAGGAGGTAAATCTATCACTGGCTTAGCTTGAACAACTGGAATATGGAAACTAAAACTCTTTGTCACTAGTTTTAAGTTACTTAAAGGCATTGCGATTAATTGTTTCCACAGAGTTTAAACGAAATATTCTAGAAATATTAAAAAGATGCCAACACCGATTATTTATTTTTTTTAATGAAAATCAAATCAAAAAATTCCCATAATAACTGATTAAGCCACTCAATCACTTTAACTGTGACCATCTTTTCACCTTAAGGTGTAGGTCAATCAATATATTCGCATTGCTACATAGAAACTAAAAACATGTGCGGAATATTTAAAAAAAAACAAAAACGATTTTATTTGCATGCATACAACAACAACAACAACAGCAACAGTTGATAAGCAACAAAACAAGACAAACAAATTATAACGATATTTGTATTTCAATAACGGTTTTAAATTTTGTTAAAAACAAAAAAAACATGTTAATTTAAAGATTATAAATGACACACAATGAACTCTGCTTATGATGCTTATGATGCTTGTGATGCTGTGTCGTATGCCGGTGGAATTGATGCCTGCTTGTCTGAAATTGTCGTTGCTGTATGAGATATTATTAACCTTGATTAATTTATTTATACATTGTAATTATGTTTATTAATCCATTGTTTATCCCACAAAATTAATACAAATTATTGGCAATAAAAGAAGAAGAAGAAGAAATAAAATGATTAACTGGAATGTTTTAAGAGTTCTTTTAAATTAATTGCAAAACAAAAATTTTGTAGCTGTAACGGTGATAGTTATGAAACGTGATATTTTGAATGATCAAAACGAAGCCTTTGTTTTACACCATTTCCCAAAGAAACTTTCGACTTAAATTATACGATAAATTACAAAAAATTTCATTTCATTTTACTCCAGTAATCTATAAAAGTACAGCCATAAACCTGTCGTCATTAAATTATCACTGTTTTTAAGCCTTCAAAATGAGAAATTTATATAAGAAATCTAGAATGGCTTATGAAAACTATTATTATGGTAAACGCACAAAACCTTGATGATAAATTAGTGCATTAGAGTTCATGTGTGTGAAGATAACTTCAAATTTGAAAATCCAAGACGCAATCCATAAATTTTAGCAGCGCCACATTTGGCGTTAACAGAGCAAAATTTGCACTTAACAGAGCACTGTTAGCTGTTTAACAGTACCCATCTGAAAAAGGCCACTTGTTAAGAAGCTAATTTTAAGACAAATACTAGGCCTATGAGTATCATATCATACTCAAAGTAACGTTCTAAGGCCTCTTAATGTAATCAGCAAAATAGTCCCATATGAAGTGATATGGTATTGTCAAAATTGGCTTTGAAAATATAAATTTTTTGATCATAAATTCTCTAGAAGATCAATAACCATTTTGGATGATATAAGAAACAGTACACCATACAGACTGTATGTACATGATAGTCTAGAGTGTCTTCTTTTTAACCATGGTAGTGGGATAGCTGAAATAATTTTGTGAGTCAAGATATTCAATTTTGAAAAAAATCGATTTTCAACCAAACATTTATGAAAATTTCTCTAGAAGATCAGTGGTCATTTTGAAAGATATCAGAAATAGTAATACCATACAGATACATGGTAGTCCATTGGAATAATTCCTCCTCCATTCCCACCAACCATTCTTTTCATTTCAACATTATTGTTTACAAATAATAATGATCATAATGAGAATTAAACTTCATGTCAATAGTCTTCAATAATTGCAAAGTAGAAGATTAACTACTATTGCACTGTCACTGTTAAACAGTTAACAGTGCTCTGTTAAGGGCAAATTTTGTTTTGTTAAGATCAAGTTTTACTCTGTTAATGCCAAATGTGCCGCTGCTAAAATTTATGGATTGCGTCTTGAATTTTCAAAATCGAATTTGTCTTCACACATATTTAGAGTTCAACTGTTTTTATTAGGTTAGTTTCGGTTAGGTTGGAAAGATAGCTTTGAACAGTCCCTGTACTGAGCGAATTCCACCGAACTCATCAAAGAAGTTGGTCAGCATGGGGACTGCTCTGGTAGGTAATGTTGTGCTGGCTTATTAGACATAAGGCTTCGATTCAAACTCTAGATCAGTTATCTACAGCAAAACGAAATATAAAAAATATTTCTTCGTTCACTTCCTCTCAGCAGATTTTTTGGTAAAAGCCATGAAAAGTTTCTCAAAAATTTGTTGTCGGTATTGACTTTAAACTGTAGGTCATGCCACTAATGTATAAAATTATTTTACACAACTGAAGTGATGTGACTGAAGGGTTGTAATGACTAATTGTGTTTTTGTTTTTGGTTTTTTGTTGTTTTTTTATACCACAAAATGCCTACACATGCCTAGAGTATTGTGGCAAAGAAACGGAATGAAACAGAAATATTTGAACTTGACATTGAAGTTAATAACTACAAACGGCAAATACTAATCACGGCTTCTTCTGATCGGCCAAATTAAAAGCACATGCGCGCATTTTTAACCACATTAATGGCAAAAAAACATATTTTATGGGATTTTATTTTAAAACTCTTGTATGCAGATACGAGCATAAAATTTTTATAATCAAATCAAGTAAAAAAAAATTTTTTATTTTTCTTTGCAGAATCCATAAGTTTGAAACTGGTTTCAGGTAATTTCGTTAAAAATTCAAACCTTAGTGGACATTTCAAAACCGTGCATTAATTTTTTTTCTTTTTCATCTTTTCAATCAAAAAACTGTCGAAATTCAAATGCATTTGAATATTTTGTTATTTGAATTGATGCTCTTTTAAAGCGTTTCATAAGAGTTTAGTTACTGAAGAGTATTTTGAAAAAGTTTTTCTGTTTTATCTTTTTCTCTATGAAAACCTAAGTAACTTTTGTTGATAAAAAATTAAAGGTTCGCATATAAATATTCAACATCAATTGACTTGTATTATCATTTGCAGTTTCACAGTAGACGAGTTACGAACATATTAGGAATATAAACACGTATCAAAATGGTAAGTTTCCAGTGACTAACAATGGATTATAGCAGCCTCACTTTTACTTGGATTACTATTCTCATTTCTTATTTTGTTTTCCTCTTAGAAATTCCTTATAATTACGGTTTGTACTATTGCTGCAGTTGCGGCTGATGTCTCTCACTTAACTGGCGGAGGTTATAATTATGATAAGCCATCAACACCATTCCATGAGCCATTTCCACACAATGACTACACTGTCCCTGCTTCAGCTCCATCTTACCAACAGCAAGCTTACCAACAGCAACCGTCTGCCCCCATCTCATTTCCTAGTCCATCAAATGAATACTTGGCTCCACAAACACAACCAGCTACCGCCTATCATCAACAATATTCTGCAGCTCAAGCTTCAACTTCCGCTCATATTCCCTCCAATGAATATTTAGCGCCTCAACCACAATATTCTGCCCCAGCACAGCAATACTCCGGTCCTATTTCAGCTCCTGCTCCCGCTCCCGCTGAGACTTATCAAGAGCAATATGCTGCTGTTGGCAATTCAGCCTCCTCATCTGTTACAGCTTATCAAGGGCAATATTCTGGCTCCAGTGTAGCTTCAGCACCTGCTTTAGCTTATCAAGGGCGATATGCTGCCCCCAACTTACCCGCAGCATCTGTTTCTACTTATCAGGAACAATACCCTGCCTCCAATGCGGCTTATCAAGGACAATATTCTGCTTCCAATACAGCTTACCAAGGACAATATTCTGCTTCCAATACAGCTTATCAAGGACAGTATTCTGTTTCCACACCGACACCCGTGAATGTCCCCTCGCAATCAAATCAATACTTGCCACCACCTCAACCACAATACTCTAGCCATGCTTCTACTTATGCTCCCAGTTACCAACAGCAACATTATACGCCTATCCCAGCTTCTGCTCCTTCCTCATCCAATCAATACCTACCTCCTACACCCAGCTACCAAAAACCACTTTTTACTCCTAATCCATCTCCTGCCTTAGCTCCCTCTACATCCAACCAATACTTGCCACCTCAACCACAATACTCGGCCACCAGTTCTGTTAATAGTTATCAACAACAACAACATCAACAACATTCCAGTGCCTTACAATCGTCAGCTTCTGTAAGCCAACATCATCAAACAGTCCCTGTTCCAACCCCACCTACTGAAATTTTACCACCAGTTGTTGATCATATGCCAGCTCCCATTGCAGCGCCAGCACCAGCATCAGTTTCTGGCCCAGTTACCGAATACTTGCCTCCCGCCTCCATCCATCATACCATTTCCCGTCCAGTTGCTGCTGCAACACATTTCCAACAACAGCCACAACAACAATATAACCAGCATGCACAACATTATGAATCCAATAGCCAATCTAATGGTTACCAATATAATGCGCCCGCTAAACGTTTCCGTTATCGTGTTATTCGCTACTAAGTTCGAACTGTGATCGATACATACGAGGGTCGACGCACTTGTTAAATTAACAAGTTTTTATTATTATTTTAGTATTTCACTAAGGGCCTATTTCTCTTAGACAAACGATTTCATGATGAACGTCTCTCTGAGTAGAAAACACAAACAAACACCATTTGTATGATGTTCAAGAGAAGAGAGACAAGAGGCCCTTAGTGTTTTTGTTGTTAAACATTATTTGTTGTTATTATTAATGTTAACGATGTTAATGTTTTAATACGAATTAGTTTAGTTTACAAAATAAATAAATAAGAATTTAATAAAAAAAGAAAAAAAATGATATTTAACACATTTTTTAGGTATCGAAAAAGTTCGTCCGGAACTTCTTACTAATGACTCCCACCTATATCCGACTTAGAACGGAATTTAACTGTTATGTATGGACCGATGCCTCGAATCTATTTTGAGGCTTTCAAGCAGCCTCTCCTTGGCTAAGCTCTCGTTAATGACAATAGGGTATCCAACTCTATTGACTCATTGCAGCATCATCACAAAGTGGCATGTGTTTCACTGTTCTATCACTACACAACGGATTTTGTTTGAGCTGAATAAGGGGACTTCTTTCTGAGAACCATGTACTCGTATGTAACACTTGATTTTTCGGCGGGCACATCTGCTTGTGGTCGATTAGCCAGTTCTTTAGTCGGACTATTCGTATTTGGAATTCCCTTCCTGCAAAGATCTACCCTGTCACTTATGATATAAAGAGATTGAAATCCACAATAGTGCCCACAAACACTACTCCCCCTTTGCTCCTTCCTATAACTTATTTTCCTACTTCCAATACAATGCACTGCATGAATAGGAAAAAAAAAATATATTCCCGTATTTCACTGGTTTTATGAAATTATCTTTTAGATTTGTTCATATGAAGAAAATAAATCGAATAATAAATGGAATATGACGGCATTAAACTTGTATGTTTGTAAGTGCACGGTCCTATCTTAATAACAAAGACCACAAAGATGCTACCACGAACTATTCATAATTTGCCGTTGGTCTGTTGTTAAAATGTTTAACAAACGTTTAATAAAACATAAACTATAAACAGTTTCTTGTTAATATTTTATTGTGTAATAAACAAATCAAAAGACTTAAGACACAAATTTATAAATAAATTATGCAAATTGCTGATGATAAACTTGTACTTGGTCGATGCCGGCTAACTTATGATGTACATTATAGAGTTGTTACGGCAGATAGTCTTAACGGCAGTCATAAGGTGGTGAAATAATTTTTACTCATCGAATTATCATATAAAACCGCTTTTCTTTGCTATGCAAGAAATTCATAAAAAATTGTGACTTCACTGTAAAGTAATTTATTTTTTTTTTCTTATTTTGTAACCAAAATAAATTCAAAAAGCTGTGGATTAGTAAACTTTAAAGACAGAAACCCACTTGGTGTTGGACAAACTCAAACAGCTTGAGTTTGTTCAGTTTAAGTACAGAATAAGGGCATAAGACAGCTTAGAAAGTCTTGGAAAGAATCTATGAGGGAATTTAAGTGCAAAAAGATTTTATTATTCGTTACATAATTGTAACCTAGATTCTCCCACCCCTCGTACGGTGTGTGTTAAATTTATGCATGCGAGGCGGGATCTCCAATTTAATGTCGATTTCAAACGACAGATTTGTGCAGAGCATTATTTGCCCAGAAGTCGCTCGGAAGATAAATGATTTTCATATTTTCGTGTTAATTTGACTTCCCGTCCAAATAAGCCCAAAACTATCTGCCTAACTACACTTGGCGACAGGGAACTTGCACTTCGAAATGATCTTGCAAACCTGTTGAACCCAACGGGAATCTCGCTAAACGGCAAAACACTGCCTACTAGATTACGGTGACTTCGAACGATTTGCAAAGTATTTACAATTTAATATTCAGAAGACAAAAGTAAGACGTATAAGTTAACACAATCAGCAACAAACTTTAAGTGGATAACCATGTATACCGACCGAGCTTTTTTTTATGATTGTAAAGGGAGACGTGTGATCGTCTAAATAAGATCTGGAGATCCACGCTAATATCAACACAACCACTTGAATCACCTACCTTCTAATCTGAAACTTTTGTAGAGCATGTATGGGATTTTCTAGCTAAACACTATAACCAGACATCGGCGCAAAGAGAAGAACTTGAGAAAAATGTGAGGGCATTTGTGAAAGGCATATGTATAACCCAGAGGAAAATTGTGAGTAATATTTTCAAGTGTAACCTAATAATATGTATATGTAATGTAAAATATAGAAAAAATTTACAGCGTCAAATCCCTAAAGACTGTTAACATAGCTTGACAAATATTCTTTCAAAAATGGAGATCATTTCTCATTTGAAAATAATGAATCCTACTATAATATTTCTTTGAGTGTATAATTCAAATCTGAAAAATAACGACATAAACGTTCTTCTTTAGAAGCTGACAAGCAATTGAATGAAATTTTACGATATTTTTAATGAAAATTGTTGATGTTCGTGATCTATGCATGTAAAAAGCCAAAGATGTTCGGCCCCCGAGGGTTATTGGTGGCAACGTCAGACTAAAATTGATGTGGAATTATGCTTGAAAACTTGTGACGCGCTGGTCAGAAAAGAAAATGGAGATGTATAGATGACGGCATATCGAAAACATTTACAAGCGTAAAATGATACATACTTCACAGGATGTTCGTGACCTGTGCATATAAAAAGCCAAAGATGTTCTGCCCTCTGGGGTTATTTCTGCCGACTTTGGACTATAACTGACATGGAATTATGCCTGAAAACTACTGACGGGCTGGTCAATAAATAAAATGGAGATGTATAGATGACACCATATGGAAAACATCTACAAGCGTAAAATGATACATACTTCCTAGGAATCATCATTACAACAGAAGGCGAGGGTGTCAAAATAAAGTTAATGCCGAATAATATTAGGGAACAGTGATATAACAATATATGACATGGAATGAATAAAAAGAACAAGCCTACAGTCCACAATGGAATAAAGAAAGAAAAATTCGGAATGAAGGTGTCTCTGTAGTCTGTTGTTCTTGCTACAGTTGAAGATTGTAATTTGCTTGAAAGATGTCATTTGCTAGGCGGTTGTAATACGTATGTACATGCATACATTGATAATTACAATCATTTAGTAAGGATTACGGCCTAGCTTCTCACACCACCACCACACCCTGGCCTTTTGCGGCGATTACATTCGCTCAGAAGCAAGTTATAAGTAAAATTAGTGCATTGCTGTAAGTCAAGCTTGTCTTTAGGGGGGAATATGTAAATCCACTGCTTCTTTTCCCCGCCTTGGATGTCTGCATTCGAAATTTTCTAAGGAAAACCGATACTGAAACTTTGGCAGATAGATGAGTTTCTAAAAATTCGTTTTCTGTGTGACACCATTCCAGAGAAATTATGAAATTTTCTGAATACCCATATACATAGTACGTCTGACATCCAGAAACAATTATATCCAGGACACTATCATTAGCTATAATGTTGCCTCAATATAAACCGATTAATCGAAACTAGATCATCTTATCCTATCCTATATTGATTATCTCTAAAAATCTCTCTCAGGGTTTTTGCCAGAAATCTGCTGAGAGGAAGAAACATTTTTTCAATAAAACGGAGTGTTACATATTGCAACAGATTTATAACATATTGAATTATGTTGTTCACAAATGCAATATAAAATATTAAATTACAATATTTCAGCACATTCATTCATTCATTCATTATATAAAAATTCATAATTGTTTAGTGAATGTATTTTCCATTCATTCATTAATTTGTCATCAGTTTTGTGTTTTGTTTTCGACATCATTCTTCTTAAATGCCGGTCAATCATTTTGACATACGTTTTGATTAATTTGTAACACGTTCAGATTTTGCGCAAAATTTCTCCAACAAAAGAAATTTAAATAAACTTGTTTTTGTTTTATAAAATTTGAATTTAAACAATTAAGGCATGCTATTATTATTATAATCTGTTATTATCTCCATTGATATCCAACACAACAAATCATTCAAAAGCCAAACTGAACCAAATAAATATTTAATAACGTTGTTAATACATGATCCCATGCATGAACATTTAAAAAGCACGGGTTTTTGTTTTGTTTGTTGTCAACAGATGACAACAGACAGTCACTTCATAATAATGTGGCATTAATATGCAACTAATCTATACATGGTGGGCGTATATTATTTCTGTGTAGAGGGCTTTCAAACAAAACCTACTTCCATTTATTTCGATATTGATTATGACATCCTCATAATGGCTAATAATGGCTTCAATATTAAGGATATTTTAATAAAATTCATAAATTTATCTTTTAATCAATCATAGAGAAATTTAAATACCTTTTTTTTATTACAAACCAAACACAAATTTGTGCCGGATTTAGGTAAACATACCTGGCAAACGGAAAAAATTTTTAAAACTCAATTATTTACTGAGCCAGGCAATTATATTAAATCGGGTAGAGACAAAATTTCTCGTAATTTCTATCTCTGAAACGCATTTGCTAAACGCAGTTTATCATTGCCTTTAGGTAGGTAGATAGGTAGAAGTGGCTGTCTCTCGATGGAGTCATGAGCGGACACACTTAGGCCGCACGCAGGGCCCATTGTGATACCACAGTTACATATTTTCCCCTAGTCCAGGAACCACTCGGAGCTTCCAATGAAGCGGCTCAGACTGCCAATATCCATATATGACAGTTCATCCAGATCTTCCATGTAGTAGGCACCCAGATGCCTCTTTCTTCTCCCACCAAGTGCCGGGCATGTGCACAGTAGATGAACAACAGTTTCATTCTCCTCCTCATCTCCACAGCTTCTGCAGAAGTCATTAGCAAGGTGTCCAAGACCAATTCGCCTCGCATGCGTTTCTATAATGCAATGCCACGTAATAACCGCGATAACAGTACTGAGCTTACTTCTTTGGAGTTTAAGCAGAGCTGATGAGCGCCTCCTATCCAACTTTGACCAGATTTTCTGCGCCGTTCTGCCCGTATCCGAAGCCGCCCAGCTACTGTTGACAAGGTCTACGATTGCATTGTCAATTATAAGCTTGCAGGTACCCAGAGGGATCCCCAGTGTAGAGAACTCATCAGAGAATTAGATGGTCATGGCCTTGCTGGCCAGTTCATTCGCTCTGCAATTACCAGGAATGTCTCTATGTCCCGGTACCCAAATGATACAGACATCGTATCTATTTGCCAACTCGTTAAGACATTTGCGACAGTCGTATACCGTCTTGGAGTTCATTACATTAGAATCCAATGCCCTGATAGCCGCTTGGCTATCGAAAAGTATGGTGATTTTCCGATTGTGAACATTCTTATCCACAATAATTGCCTTTATCTGCCAATGAAATCAAATATTGTCTCTCTGAGTAAATAAAATTGCCATGAAAAGTTTCTTAAAAATTTGTCGTTCACTGTCGACTTTAAACACACTTAACATAAGTGGTGTGGTCGTATTCTTCATTGAAGGCTTGTAATGACCAATTTTATGTTATGTTATGTTATATTTCCTCTGTAGACACTCTAACTTACTAAGCAGTGTCTAAGCTTATAAGATGTGAGGCCATGGTCCCTACACCATGCTAGACATCTCCAACAAAAAAAAAAAAGTAATACGAAAAAAGGATTTCTTTGGCAACTAACTCTCAGCAGATTGAATTAGCAGGTTACACATGCTCACAGGTTATTTCGAATAACAGGCATTACAACTATTAAGAAGCAAAGAGCGAATGCAGACTGAATCCAACACTGTATATGTTTAATGTCCATATTCCATGTAATGGCATAAATGCATCAATCGCCTTTTGAATTTGGCTTTCAACAACCATAACAGTTCCACGGTTGCTACTATAAGGTTGCTTACTTATTATAATTCTTCCAAACCAAGTGCCTGAGTTAGATAAGCAAGTTCAATATTTTTAATGTGCCAAGAGAAGCTTTCAAAAGACATAGTTTCTTAAAACATACATACATACATACGTAATTGGTCATAACAAGTGTTTAGTCACTATTACCACTTAGCTTTTACCATTACTTGTGTGTGTTAATTTTATACATGAGCGGCGTTGACCTATAAATTTAAGTCGTCTCCGAAAGACAGATTTTTGAGAAACTTTTCATGGCAATTTTATTTACTCTCAGGGTTTTAGTCAGAAATCTGCTGAGAGGAAGTCGCCTAAGAAAAATTTTCTAATGTTTCGTTTTGTTGGAGATGTCTGACTTGGGATTTGAGCCAAAGCTACAAGTCGAATAAGCCAACACACTACCTACTAGACTACGGCGACTTTGGAATTCTCAGACTTACTTCGGCTCCATTACAAACGTCTGTTCATGACTCAGAATAATAGATTTTTTTTCCTATTAAAAAGAGATTCATTAGGTAACGAAAGCTATGTGAATGAATTTCATGTCAGACTTGACCCAAACCTAACCTAATCTCTGACCTTTACAACCAAGTGCAGCTGTCTTAGATCCAATAGAGTTTCCAAAGCCACTATGGTGGATAGATTTTCATTGCCAGTGTTCTGTTATGCGTTCCTAAAATGCGTATTCAGTGATACGGACATACATAGGTGGTCGTTACAGCTCTTCAGTAAGGATTACGACATAGCTTCTCACACCATTTATGTTGTGTGTTGAGTGAGGAAACCTACAGCTTAAAATCGATAAGTTTTTAAAAGCTTAAATTTAATTTTTTTTGTTATTGTATTCGAATAACAAAAATAAGTTTATTTGTAAGTCTTACAAACAAAAGACTTAAGCTACAAACTTCATGTTGCTGATAAACTGTGTAGTATTTTTTTTTAAATATTTATGCTTAGCAGGTAGTTAAATGTTTAGATTTTATAAAACATAGTTTTAGGCTTTGACAGAAATAATAATCATGAATACTTTTAGCGTCAAGGGTTTTAAAAATTTACTTTAAAGTGCTGCTGTAAGAAATATTGGTTTTGGTTTTTTCTTTAATGCAAATCTAATGGACGTAGTTTTAAATTTTCAAAGATATAAACAAAACTGTTTTCATTTGTTCAAAGCCGTAAGAAAGAATGTAAAAAAATATTCACTTGTTTGGGGGTTGGAATATCAAAAGACTTAAGACACAAACTTTATATGGTAACTAGAATAGCATTCGTTTAGGGTTTGTGTCTTAAGTCTTTTGTATAAAAAAAACCGACGTTATTTCATAATGAATTCTTATTTCATAATAAATTTCATAAGCATTGAACAATTATGTTGGCAGTTAAATTGTCACAGGCCCCGATGTTGTTGTTTTTAAAAACATAAAGGAAAAGCTTTGTATACTCAAGTAGAAAATACTGAGTAAGAATGTTTCCCTTTAGAATCGTATAAAAACTGGATTAATAATAAAATGTTGTAGAAGTAAAGAACAAGTATTGAAGGGAAATCCAGTAATTTGTAGGGCCTTTAGTAAGTACAATGACAATTTCAAAAGCTTTTATGACATTACAATCAGAACATACACTTCTAAAGTATGATATGGGTAAAGAGCGTGTGTAGAGTAAGTCTTACTTTGCGTTATTAATAATGCTTATAAATACGATTTACTTTCAAATATTCAGAGCATAACGAATATTGCTAAAGACGGGTTTAAAACAATCAATTTAAGCTTAAGGTTTTCAGAAAATAAAAAACTTCAAAACAATTCATTTAGTTTTGTGTGTGGAGAATTGTTAAAATATTTAAATTTTCTACAACTGTTTCAAAGTATTTATATGCTAAATTAATATTGTTTTATTAAAAAAAATAAAAACAACAACAATCAAGAAAAAACAAATAATTTTTTGACCCCCCCTATAGTTATAACTGACCTTGATTTATGGTTAGTATTTGTACAGCTTCTGCTCTTTACTATTTAGGCCTTCTCTATCTATCATTTTTGCTTTTGGCTCGAGTTTAAGAAAATTAAGTAAAAAACTATGTATGGATGTATGTATGTTAAGATAAATAAAGAACTGAAAAGATAATTTACCAGCGTAAAAACAAAGAGGAAATGAAAAAAAAAATGAAAAAAAGAGAGAAGCTTTTTGACAACAAAATTTTCAAATCGATAATCACCTGATTTGAAATCAATTAATTTCCAAAAAAATTCGTATATAAATACGTTTCGTTAACGTTAAACTACAAACAGTTTAATTTGTGTTAAAACGTTTTCAATAAATTGCTTTTGTTTTCCAAAAAAAAAAAAAAAAACTATACACAACACACGTTAATAAAATTTAAACACTTGAACAATGGTAAGTTTTTTAAGTCGATTAATGTCTCACATTATTTAATTAATTAACACACACACACACACACACTCATACACCAACAATAATGTCTTCTTTCTAGTGTCTGCGTTTAATAATACTAACCTCACTATTGGCTCACTTTGTCATGGCGGATGTATCAGAACTTGTAAAGTCTGGCAACGGTTTTTTATATGATTTACCCGTTAATGCCAATCTACCGTTAGCACCTTTAGATTTGGCTAATGATGAACAAACTTTAAAAGCTTTTGCCGATAACAAGTCTGCTTCAAAATCTACCATTGAGATAACAATTGCACCGTCTTTGGCCACCTCAGCTTCCTTGAAAACATCCGTAATTACCGCACCAGCACCGCAAGCAACTTCAATTCATTCATCATATCATAACAGTGCCAAATCGGGTTATAATTACGTTGCCCCCGTAAAACCATTTTTCATCGCTTAACTGTGTTAAAATATTTTTTTTAAATTTTTATTTTTGTTGTTGTTAGTCTTGTTTAAGTCACCTGCAGTTAATAGGTTTTCATTTACATCCGAGACTTTTGTGTCAATGTATTTAGCAATTAAGTTATGTTAAGCTGATGTTATATTTAATAAAACATAACGGATTTATTTATTTTTCTCATTAACCGATAATTGCTTTGTTTTGTTAATGAACTTTACTGTACTTTACTGTACTGAAGTCGCCATAATGTAGTAGGTAGCATGTTCGATTATTAGACGTGAGGCCATGGTTCAAACCCCCAGGTCAGACATCTTCATCTTCGACTTCCGGTCACAAGATTTCTGACAAAAACTCTAATAAAATAAAAATAAAATTGCCATGATAAGTTGCTCAAAAATCTATCATTCTGAGTCCAAATTGAACTGTAGATCCCAGCACTCATGTATGACACATTAACACACTCAACATAGATAGGTGCTGGAGGTCGTAATCCTCACGATTTAAGGGCTTGGTTACTACACTTGCAAGTAAAGTGAACTGGTTTTCGACATCGTGGGATATGGTTTAGTTTTTTTGGTGTGGAGATTCCTAAGTTGAAGGTGGTCTAAAGCGTTCCACAAAGCCAACATAACCCATGTTATCGCTTAAATACAGTGTGACGTTGCCATCACCAGCGAAAAATATTGATGTTTAGCGCACACATACTTTGTGATGAAAAAACCCCGATTTTAAACAAGACCACTCCATTAGCAAAAGTGGACACCATATCTCACAAAATTTTAAGTCACAGTGATGTTTAAAGGCTTTAAGATCCATCCCTGGTTTGAAACAGCTGTCTGTAGAATGGAGAATAATCATTCAGAATATATTTTATGTTTTCAGCATTGCCAGACGTAATGTTGGAAGAGACGATTTTTGTTGAAATCGAAACCCAGACTGCAATAGTGCCTTTAAAAACCCACCAAAGCCCAATGCTGCACTACTTAAGTAGTTGTACTTACTGACTTACTTAATTGATTGGTCATTACAATGCTTTAGTCAGGACCCATTAATCAGGATAATGATCTAGTTTCTCACACTACTCACATTGTGTATGTCTTAACTTCATCCATAAGTGGTGGATCCTACAGTTTAAAGTCGATTTCGAATGATGAATTTTTGAAAAACTTTTCATGGCATTTGTTTCCCTCAGAATTTTTACCAGAACACTACTGGAAAGAAGTCTTCAAAGAAATATTTTTTCATTAATATTTCGTTTTGTTCGAGATATTTGATGTGGGGTTTGAACCACGGATTGTGTCTAATAAGCCAACACACTACTACCTAGCAGACTACAAAGACTTTGGCGACACAATTATGACAGTAAGTAAGTAACGAATTTGTTTTCTATTCAGCTACTAAAAATTGCTAAGGAGTAGAGAATGATGAACGGACTCTTTAAGGCAAACATATTATAACCATAACCCTTTTAGTCCTAATATTCTCTAGTCCAATGTAAATGTTTGGGTTTAGAAAATGCAAGGAAAAAAGACCAATTTATTAATGTAATGAATGCCTGGCATTTATTATAAAATGCTGCCACTCCAGCTATGGCGTAATTATGTTTTCAGCATTTCGGGCATTTATAATGAAACTATTATGTGGTCTTCAGTACTAAATTATGACTTATTTGTTCCTGTATAAGATCAAAAATTGTTTAGAGAGTTCAAATCTTATTTTAATTAATCCACAATATGGCGTTTCGACCTTCCCTTCCATATTTTTACAAGAAAAGGCCAGTAATTGACTAACTGTTCGTTAGAATTTTCAGCGTTTTTAAAGAGATATGGTCCCGTGATATTACTGAGAAACAAACCGATTTAAAAACTATCTCATTCACGGTGGATCTTTGGCATCGATCTTCAGGCAAATTCGCCGATTCCGTTTGCTAATAACGGACACACAAAATCAAAAATGAGCTTCATTTCTGAAGACGAATTTTAACAAGAGAATCAATGATTTGACAATGTTGTTCGATTAGTTTACTCATGGCAGATAATCATAATTGGTCGTTAAATCCTTCGGACAGGATTACAACCTTATATTGGGTGTGTTAATTTCATTCAAGAGTGGCAGGACCTACAGTTTAAAGTCGACTCCGAACTATCGACTTTTGAAAAACTTTCTCAAAATTTTTGCCAGAAATCTGCTGAAAGGAAGTCACTCAACAAATACTTTTTTGTATTTCATTTTGTTGAAGACGTCTGAGCTAGGTCGGTTTAAACCATGGCCTTACATCTTATAAGCCAACACACTGCCAACTAAACTGTGGGGACATGGGACAGAATGAAATGGCAAAACTTACAGAAATTTACAACGAAAAGAAAAAGTTATCGGTTGTACTGTAATATGTCCAGACCATATGAAAAAACGTGAATACTACTTAAAAGCGAAAGAGCATTTTGTTTTTCTTGGGTGTACACTTGTATGAATTAAAGCTTATAATTTTACACTATCATGATGTATTTATTATAGGGAACGCGTTTAAAAAAAGTCTCATGATATAAGTATTGCCAGATACGAAATAACCAATGGTTTAAATTTAAGCCGATAGATGTCCCACCCATATATGCAAAGAAAAAGTTACCCGTTGCACTGTAATAGGTCCAGACCATATGAAAAAATGGGAATAATTTTTAAAAAAATCTTAAAAGTCAAAGAGCATTTTTTTTCTTTGAGTGTACACTTGTATGAATTAAAGCTTATAATCTTTAATTATCATGATGTATTTATTATATGGAGCGCGTGAAAAAAAGTCTCATGATATAAAATATTGCCAGATACGAAATAACCAATGATTTAAATTTAAACCAATAGATGTCCCACCTATATATGCAAAGAAAAAGTAACCGGTTGTACTGTAATAGGTCCAGACCATATGGAAAAACGGAAATAATTTTTGAAAGAAGCTTAAAAGTCAAAGAGCATTTTTTTTCTTTGAGTGTACACTTGTATGAATTAAAGCTTATAATCTTTAATTATCATGATGTATTTATTTACAGGAGGGCGTTCAAAAAAAAGTCTCATGATATAAAATATTGCCAGATACGAAATAACCAATGGTTTAAATTTAAACCAATAGATGTCACACCCATATATGCATTGTTTAAGAGGAAAATAAATCGAGGATTAGAACGGCTAAAGCTTATTCTATATGTTGTAAGTCTTGTTCTTAAATTAAAAAACAAAATTGGTACACCAGACTAAGGTAAGCTCATAGTAAGAAAAAAAAGTATTTCAGAATTCTATTACGTGCGGGCAATAACAATTTGTTGAGTAAAAGAGCGCTGTTAAACCACTGTTAGAACGGCTTAAATTTAATATCATTTGAATAATATTTCTCTTACCAAATAGAGATAGAATTTGAATGTTTTTTTTTTTTTTGATACTTTTGTTTCTTTTTTTTTTTTTGTTTTATTTTCAGATCACTGATAGAAGATTAATTATTCATATTAATTCATCATTAAGCAAATAAAAACTCGAATTAAAATTGAAAGTAGTTTTCATACAGCAAACAAAACTACTCAAAATTGTTTTAATAAATATATGCGGGGGTAAATGACTTTTTAAAATAATAATATATGCGGGGGGTAAGTAATAAATCATTTAAAAAAAATTAAGCTTTTAATAGAAACTAATTTCAGTTCAAAGACTAAAAATAAGGCCTAAAAATTATCGCTTTAAATTCCTTATTACCTCCAATTGTTTTATTACCTCCACTTACGTTGGACTTGAGTAACTTTGCCAATCTCTTAGATTTTTAATTATGATTCTAAAATTATTATTAAAAAATTTTATGGCTTTTCATTATCATTAAATAAACAGAAAGTTGTTCTAGCCAATATTGAATTAATTGTTTGGCATTAATCCCCAGAACATAAAATCCATTTTAAAGAATTCATCATCGAAATTAAAGGCATAATTTAGAAAGAATTCTTTCAAAAAAAAAAAAAAAAAATACAAAAAATAAACAAATTCCATAATCAAGATGTTAAGCTTCATTAGATCGATGCTAAATAGGCTTCATTTTATAATGGCCACTTTATTAAGTGTGCCATAAATATTCATTCTTCTATTCTTTTTGTTTCTATAATTCAATTAATTTAATTAATTTTTATCTCTTTAATTCGATTTGCTTTCTATATGCTGCGGCTTTTTTTTTTTTTTTTTTTTTTTTTTTTTTTTTTGATAAAATTTGATTGGCAATTTAAGAATGTTTTGATTAATGACGTTTTAAATCAAATGAATAGTTTATCTAAGAAATCTTAAGAATATGATTAAAACTGCTAAGCATAGGGCACTAGATAGGGGCACTAAAAAATGAACGATAACCTGCATTTTGCAAAAAATTATTTTCAATTTTTAAAGTTACGTTGACCTTTTTGGCAAAATTTTAAAGCGATAATAAAAAATGATTTGAAATTTTGCCAAATTTTTTACTTTAGATGTGAAGTATAATTACACCAGGGTAGGAAAGGAATACCGTTTCATTTATATGGCTGCCGCGGCTAGTCTCACAGTATCGCATTCAATTCGACTAATTTTTCTTTCCTGTATATGGGTTCGTATCTCGCCAATGGCATCAGGAATATTGGCCTTATTGTCGCTGGTTTATCGGCGTAACATTTCCTTTAACGACGTCCCACAGAAAATAGTTGAATGGTGTCAAATTGCAGCTTCTTGACGGCCAATTAACATTAACAAATCGGCTAATTAAACGGTCATCAAACCTTTGAAGCAAGCAATCGAATATGGCATGCGATGTATTAGAAGTTGCACCACCTTATTGCAACCAAACGTCGTTTACATCAATACCATGAGGAGCCATGAAGACCAATAGTCTCTGGTTTGTCGACATAATACTTTTCTTTGACGGCGCCCCAAGAGAAAATTATCCAAGGGTAATCACATTTTCAGCGTCTTGCTGAATTTAAGCTAATTAAACGGCCATCAAACGTTTGAGGCAGTAAATCGATTGTGCTACGAGATGTGTGGCAAGTTGTACCACCCTATTGCAACCAAACATGGTTTACATCAATGGTTTGTCGGCATAATACTGGCGCCCCAAAAGAGAATTGTCCAACAGTGTCACATTTTAAGCTTCTTGGCTGAATTTAGGCTAATTAAACGTCCATTAAATGTTTGATGCAATAAATCGATTGTGCTATGAGAATTGTGGCAAGTTGCACCACCCTATTACAACCAAACATCGTTCACATCCATACCATGAAGAGCGAGTACAAAAAAAAAACGCTCACACAGAAAAAAGTCCAAGGTGGTCAAATGGCAGCTTCTTGATGTGATAAGCAGACATCAGCATTTCGGTTAATGGAACGGCCATCAAACGTTTGTTACAATCACTCGATTGTGGCATGAATTGTGTGGCAATTACACCCGTTGAAACGAACCATCGTTCACGTCAATACCAGAGCTGATACAAAAAAAAATCGGTTATCATGTCGTAATGGGTACGCGCCGTCCTCTTTTTCCCAAACAGCTACTCGTTATAGGTGCCTTGGCTTCTGTAAGATCACGTGTGGGTTTTTGAGCCCCAATTACGCAATGTTTGCTTCGATATTTTCGGGTATACGCACTGTACGAACACGCTTCCGTCTAGGCGCATCAGCAATGAAACCGGTTTCACGAACTTTAGCAATAAACTTGGGTATATCAGAGACTGTTGGCCCTTCTCTGCGAACAAATTTTGTACGATATTTTTGTGAAATTTCCGATCAATTGTCTTTGTTTTGGAAAGAAATTCAAATTTTGCTCAAGTGTAAATCGATTCATTACGTTCGGAGGAGTTAAAATAGTGAATTTTTTGACAGAATAGAATGCCAGAAGTATTGCCAGATTCGAAATAACCGATGATTCAAATTCAAACCGATAGATGGCCCCCGCCCGATATTTCGAAATTAAACAAATGACTGGTGACAACATTGCTTGGGAATATTTTGTAATACTCCCTGTATATGTTCGTGTATACTACTCCACCTACTTATCTAACCCTACTTATGCCGTAATTAATATCTAAAGTTGAAATCTATGAATTATAATGAATAATATTGAATTATTAAATATTTCTTCCTAACCAGCATAAAGGTTTTTTTGATGAAATAAAACTTTGTAGATTTTTTTGATAACCCCCTACGGCTACGTCCATGCTTATTTATTTAACATTTAACAAATTATATTATTATCATTTTTATTTTTATTATTTAAATATTATTCATTGCACAATGGTAACAGAACGGAACTAAACCGTTTTAAAGAGCATCAAACAAAAGGAATTTTTTTTTTGTTGAAATATTAGCCAAGAAAATAAAAACTTAAAACGGAAATATTATTTTAAAAATATTTTAAAAGCATTATTAAGAAAAAAAAAACTACAACAACAACAACAAAAAATTAGCAAATAAACAAAAAAACATTAAAACAAAAGCTATGCATACGAATATGAATCTAAGAAAAACCAATTCAAAATTGTTTAATAACTCGCAGCAACACTTTAAGCTCAGCGGGCGATGTTAATTTATGTGAATCAAACATAATCTATTGGTTGCTTAAGTGTTCGATGGAGAGAATGGAGAGCAATGACCTTTGGATGGTTGTTACAAATATTGGTTGTTTAAATAAAATATTGTGTTTTAGGCCTAAAGTTACTTTTTTTTTTATTTATTTTATACGAATATTACAAAACCGCTAATAAAAATAATCCACCAGCAAGACGAGATAAGTAATAAAATTTTTAATCTCTTCTTTATGTTCATTACGGTTGTAAAAGACAATAAAAATTAAAGTGGCAATAACATACAGGCATCATACAAAAAGAAAAAACATCCTTTCAAGTAAATAAAGTAAGGTTTTCATATCCGTGGACGTGACTTAAAATCTTTTTATTCTTCATTCTATTTCTCTTGGCAGTAAGTTCATTAATGAATTCAAAAAAGAAGGATGATATTCCTATGACAAGATTTTATACAAAAAAATATTTTTCCCTTTTTATTTTTTTGTACAATACGACGATACGACAATACGACAATACGACGATACGACAATACGACAATACGACGATACGACAATACGACAATACGACGATACGACGATACTACGATACGACAATACGACGATACTACGATACGATGATACGACGATACGACGATAACACAATACGACGACACGACGATACTACGATACGACAATACGACGATACTACGATACGACACTACGACGATACGACGATACGACGATACGACGACACGACGATACGACGATACGACGATACGACAATACGACCAATACGACGATACGACGCTACGACGATACGACGATACGACGATACGACAATACGACGACACGACGATACGGCGATACGAAAATACGACGATACGACGATACGAAGATATGACGATACGACAAGACGACGATACGACGATACGACAATATGGCAATACGACAATACGATGATACAATTTAAATAAAGTATACAATTTAAATAAAAATGTAGAATAAAACGGTCAATAAATAAAATATTTTAAATAGAAATTAAATTTTTTCTTAATTCCCTAGCACATCACTCATGTGTTAAATTAAAACACCCACAACATAAGGAATATCTGTATCCTGTAACACTTTGCAGATTGCTAGCTCCGCACCGGCCATTGGCCAGCTCAGTAGCAATGCAATTTTCTACGATATCTCTGTGTCCCAGAACCCATATAAGAGAGTATGTGTGTGAAGATAAATTCGAATTTGTAAATCCAAGACACAATCCACAAATTTTAGTAGCGCCACATTTAGCGTTAACAGAGCAATATTTTCTCTTAACAGAGAAAAATTTGCCCTTAACAGGGCACTGTTAGAGGTTTAACAGTATCCATCTGAAGAAAGTCACTTGCTTAGGAGCTAATTTTAGGGCATATACTAGGTCTAGGAGTACCATATCATACTAAAAGGAACGTTGTAATGTTCCTCTTAATATAATCAGCTCTGTTAAGGGTAAATTTTGTTCTGTTAAGAGCAAATTTTGCTTTGTTAAAGCTAAATGTGGCGCTGCTAAAATTTATGGATTGCGTCTTGGATTTTCAAATTCGAATTTAACTTCACACACATTATAAAGAGTAAGCTTTGAATGATCCGAAATTGGTCGAAGAAACCCTCAACATTCATGCTTAACGACGAATGAGAGCATTTTAGTATTTTTGGTGTTCCAGAAGTTTTTTTTACGACTTTTCCTACCACAAAGTATGGCTTTTACACGATGTGTATCATTGGCATAAACTTCCTAAAAGTTTAGGTTACTTTTTATCTACTGAAGCGATTAACTTTTAGTAAAGAAATGATTTCTTGTATTGATTTCGTATCCAGTTTTAATAGCGAAATCTACTGATTGACAGACAGCAGAGTGCAAAGCATATTCATTTCATTTTAGATTACAAGTCTGATGGAGTCTGAACAGGTTGTATAATCTAGAAAACATACCCCAAAATGTGTTAAAACTTCACTTGCATTCATTCGCTTCATTGTTAAGGGAATCTACGGTCATTTCCAACTATTTGGTCTGGTATACTGATGTATAAAAAATGGATTCTGCGATAGGCGTGAACAATATAAAGATGAGAACATAAAAGGTTATATAAGCCAATGGCTTCGGGTTAGAAATTCAAGTAACATCCGTGTGTTGAAGGTCCTTCAATAACTATGTAGTCGCATAGTCAAAGAGGATTTGAAATCAATATAGGAATGCTATTGCAATGTCTAGTCTATGACATAGAAAAACAGTCCGTCGAAGCAGAGCTGTTATAGGAAACAGGCCGGTGGATATATTAGTAAGCGTCTAGACTTGGGAGACCGACCCGAACAACAATGTCACATTAATGGCCAAGGTCAATATTAATAAATATTTTTCAAATAAGCATCCAGTTGCTTGCGTACGCTGACGACATTGACATCATAGGGCGTACCAAGCGAGATGTTACTGCTGCCTTCAGTGCTATAGCACGGCAGTCTAGAAAGATGGGTCTGAAAGTAAATGAGGGTAAAACGAAGTACAGGTTGCCGACAAGAGGCGTATTCGATTTCAAATTACGACTGATAACTATAGTTTCGATATAGTCAAGGAATTCGTTTATCTTGACTCCACAGATACCACAAAAAATGATGTCAGTCTGGAGATCAAGCGCAGGATCACTCTTGCTAACAGATGCTACTATGATTTCAATAGCCAACTGGGTAGCAGAGACCCCTCTCGTATGACAAAACTAATACTCGACAAGACGCTCATTTTTCCCGTGCTTCTTTAAGGCGCAGAGGCATGGATACTATTAAGCACTGATGCAGAAGCCTTGGGGATATTCACGAGAAAATTCTGACGTGAGATCTTCGGTCCAGTGCGAGTTTGCGATGGTTTCCGCATCCCATCTAACAATGATCTGTATGAGCTAATTAACAATGTGGACAATGTCCAGCACTAGCGGCTAAAGCGCTGTCTTAGCCATGTCGTTCGAATGGATGAGGACACTCCGGCGAGATGAGTATTTGAAGCGGTTATTTACGGATATCGGCAAAAAGGACAAAATTGTTTGTGTTCGAAGGACCAAATCGAGGAAGCCCTGTCATCGATTGGTGTGACCAATATGGTTGTTAATGAGCAATTAAATGAGTAAATAGGTAAGCAATATGAGCTTCACTATTTTGTTTTAGACACTAAGTCCTTGTCTAACGGCAAAACTGATAAAGAAATTCTTTACCAATACTAGGTAATGCTATATCACATAAGCGAAGAAACTTATTGATTTCTGTAAAGACCACGAAATTTCTATTTTTTTATATGAAGAGGAGAGACAGCTATGAGTTGTGTTGGCAAATATTCATGTGTCGAGCCTGTGCAAATTCTTCAACTATTCATCGAAGACCCTAAAGGTTATTATAAGGCAACCAATACATGAAACCTTATATACCAGGTTTTATTGTGTCGGAGCAGATTTTTTCACTAATGATCGTGGACACTGTGTTTGTTTTTTTTTTTTTTTTTGTACATGAGACTTCACAAAGACCCATTGCTTTTAATTCACTTTGTTTTCGTTCATCAACGTTATTGAAATTCTAAAATCAGAGCCTTATTATCTTTCTGAGTCGCCTACCCATCTCTCAATGTCTACAGGGCAAAATTTTTTTCTTACCCCCAATAATAATAATTGTTTTAAATAAAATTGAAAGTTAGTAAACCTTAAAACTGATCATCAAACTGATATCAATCATGTCAGACAAAAAGAAAGACCACAAAAGCAGAATGCTGACCGCAAGAACACCAGAAAAAAGGTTGGGATGAGTAGTTCTATAGAGATTCATTGAAAGTATTGGCAACTGTAAATAATGTTATAAGCCATACAATACAATTAAAATAACAGGATTTATCATCTCCATTATGATGTTAAAAAAAGACCTGCATCTACCAAAAAGTAATAAAACATAAGGAAAGTAAACAGATTTTTACGAAAATGGTGCGGGTTCTTGCCTTACACAGCAGCAGCTTTATTTAATTGTTATTAATTTTTTTATTATTATTTTTTTATATTTAATCTTATGGTTTTAAATATTTTATTAAAAAAGAAAAAGAAAAAAAATGAAAAATTTTTTTGTTTTCTTTTCTCGTTGGTAGAGAATCAAAAAGAGAAACCATATGGTAGTTGAGTAGTTAAATGTGAATATGAATGTATTGTTTGTGTGTGTGTGTGTATGAACTATAAATAACAATAAGCAGTCAACAAAAGATATCATTTTAATTTTAACTGTCCAACACTCCAATACTAAACTAAACTAGACGTGGTGTTGCTATTTATAATTTTTTCTTTTTTTTTTTCTTTAATTTGTTGGAAAATAATTTTCACAAATTGTGTTGAAGATGGTCAGTTTAATAGTTTCAAAAATAATAAATAATATTACGTTTAAATAATTATTATTCTTCTTTTTTTTGTGTGTACATTTTTAGAAATTACTTTGGATTTTATTGGCTAGTGTAGCCTTAGCGGCAGCTGATGTCTCACATCTATTTAATGAACAAAATGAACGTTACCCCAATCATGTAGAACATCATCATGAACATCACCATTCTGAAGAGGATTTACATCACTATGGCTATGATTATCCCGTACCTGAAAAACCATTTGAATTACCTCAGCCTACGTATTTACCACCTCCACCACCACCACCAAAGCCTACCTACTTGCCACCCAAGCCAGTACCCACTTATTTACCACCCAAGCCAACAACTACAACTACCACTACTACAACCACAACAACTACAACACCAAAACCACCACCACCAAAACCCACTTACTTGCCACCTCCACCACCACCAAAACCCACATACTTGCCACCACCACCACCTCCTAAACCCACCTACTTACCACCCAAGCCCGTGACTACAACTACCACTACCACTCCACGTCCTGTTACACCCAAGCCCACATACTTGCCACCACCACCACCACCAAAACCCACATACTTGCCACCACCACCACCTCCTAAACCTACCTACTTACCACCCAAGCCTGTGACCACAACTACCACAACAACTACAACCACCACAACTCCACGTCCTATTACACCCAAGCCTACATACTTGCCACCACCACCACCACCACCAAAACCAACTTACTTGCCACCACCTCCGCAGCCCACTTATTTGCCACCAGCTCCCAAGCCTACATTTAAAATTCCCATTCCTTCGTATGCAGCCCCATTAGAGGAACCAGCCCAGGAACTACATGAAGATGGCTATCATTATGATATACCCGCTAAGAAATTCTTCTTCTAGATAATTTCAGAATTTATTGCTGAAATGAAGACTGAGTATTAGGATTCGTACGTAGAATACGTACTTCAATTATAAGATTTTTTAATTATTTTTCTATTTAAAATTAATAAAAAAAACCATTAGTAAACTGAAGTAAAGTGAAATTGGTAATAAAAATAAATAAAAAAAAATTTTTAATAAAGAAACCAAAGTGGCCTCATTTAGTACTCAAGAGATGTCGCTTGGTAAGTTATGTAGAGAAGTAAAATGTTGAGAAAGAAATTTTTTCAACGAGGTATAAGCATGGTACAGTCCTAGAAAAAAGTTTACATATATCATTGTTCACCCTTGTATGAATAGATTTGATGTAAAACAAAAAAGTGACGAAATGAACTCAATAAATAACCTTCCTT